>CAOJBI011438074.1:0-11557 GCA_948277035.1 Euphorbia corollata | reverse complement strand
GTTACCGATGTCTTCCTAATTTACTATGGGCAAATTATGAAATAATGTGATAAAATATAATGATATATATATTTATATTGTTGATTTGAGAATATTGAACATGTGGTGTGTGTTTACAATTATGTTGAATTTTTATCTTGTGATAATATCGTTTTTACTCGAAGCAAAGTTTGTATACACCACTAAGCGTAATGCTTAGCACGTAGTTTGTTTCTCTGCACGTAGGTTCAGGGAAGTAGTACGAAAGCAGTCCGGAAGAGATTTTGAGAAGAAGGAAGTTAGCGAGGTGAATCTCCGGCGATTTTGGGTTCAGAATGGCATGTACTAGTATTTGGATTATGGGAAACTTGTGGATGAATTATATTTTAACCCATCGGTCTACAATAACTTAAGTTTGGTACTTTATGTATGGCTATGGATAATTTTCATGAACTTAAACTGGAATAATCGGCAAAACAATGATAAAAGTAAATTAACGGATTAAATAAATCATTATAGAAAGGGGTTTTCTTGTGACATCTCCTTAAACCCAGTTCAGAGGGTAAAGGGGGTGTTACATGACCAACTGGCCAAAGCAGCTTCAACAAAGGATGATTGGAAAAGCCTCCAGTGTCCTTTCGAAGTTTTGACAAAACCATCAACCGAGTTAGAGTCAGACACTATGTTGTTCCTTGAATAACAAGACTTGGGATGGATGCAGCCATTAATAAATTACTTAGCACATGATAGCCTTCCCAACGATCAAGTAAAGGCAACCGGGATAGTGATGAAAGCTGCCAAGTATGCCATGATCGCTCAGAATCTCTACAAGAGATCCTTAACAAATGCATGGCTCAAATGCATTCCTCTTGAGAAAGGCAAATATGTACACAAAGAATTACATGAAGGGGCATTCGGATCTCACCAATCGGCAGTTACGATAATACGTAAAGCCAAGCTGCTCGAATATTATTGGCCAACTTTGGATGTGGATGCGGCATCTTACATCCAGACGTGTCACCAATGTCAGATTCATGCCAGAAAATCAAATATTCCTCATGCATCATAAAAGCCCTTGTATACCGGGTGGCCCTTTGCCACGTGGGGGATTGATATTGCAGGACCCATGCGTAAAGAAATTAGGCAGAAATGATTCATCATCGTGGTCATTGATCATTTTACTAAATGGGTTGAAGCACTTGCAGTTAGTACCATCACTCCAGAACTAGTAATCGACTTCGTTTGGGAACACATTATCACCCATTTTGGAATTCCTCAAAAGATCATCTCCGACAGCAGGACGCAATTCACTTCATCCAAATTTGGTGACTTTTGCAAGGGCCTAAAAATAAAGCAACAATTCTACTCAGTGGCTTATCCTTAGATGAATGGTCAAACAAAGGTAACATATAGAACACAGGGAGAAGGCTTAAAGAAAAGACTCGAAGGTAGCAAAGGAAGTTGGCCAAAAGAACTAAACAACGTTCTGTGGTCTTATAGAACCACTCCTTGTAAGCCAACTGGCGAAACTCCCTTCCTCCTCACACATGGAGTTGAAGCGGTCATATCGGTTAAGATCGGACGACCATCCGACCAAGTATTATACTACATAGAGGAACAAAATAGCATTAGCCTTTTTCACTGTCTCGATAGCTTGGAGGAAAGAAGAGAAAGAGCTTGCAGTTTAATGGCTGCATACAAAGCTAAAATCACGAGATATCACCATAAAAAGGGAAAAGAGATACAAATCCAAGAAGGAAGCCTAATCCTGAGAGACGCAGCGACATCATAGAGTCATGAAGAAAAAGGAAAGATCGGGGCAAATTGTGAAGGCCCATACCATATCAACAAGATCATGGGCCAGCCACATACAAAATAGAGAAGCTCGATGGAAAAGAACTGCCTAGGATGTGGAACATCGCCACTCTTAGGCCATACTCCTCCTGAGCGAATCCCTAGGAAATCAAGTGGTCTCACTCTTTTTCCCTTGGAATAGGCTTTTTCGCAAAGGGTTTTTCCTATTCTAAGGTTTTTAACGAGGCGATGCTCCCTAGCGGACCAAAAGCCAGCTAACGGATTACAGACACCGGCTCATGTATTCTCCACTAAAAGCAATAAAAACTTCATCTTTTTCTCACTCATGGTGTATTTGCAAGCTTAATAATTTTTGTGTAATTTAGAAGTTCTGATCAAACTATCTACTATTCACACAACTCGACCATTGAGGCTCAGGGTTCCTAAGGGAATCAAGGAATCTATAAAGATCACCTGGTCTCCTTACTCATCATCACTCAGTCAAATGGTGATCATAATCATCTCAGGCGTACATAAATCCTAGATGTGCTCAGCCACTAAGGCTAAGGGTTCCTTTGGAACTAGGAACCGGATACGTGCACCCGGCTTCTCACTAATCACCATACGTCTTAACATTGGTCGATCATAACTATCTTTGGCGTCTAAAAGACCCAAGATGTGCTTGTTTGTTCTAAGTTATTTTAATAAAACCTGTTAAATGAACAAGTTGAATTGTGCAACGGGATAATAAAAGATACTTGGTCAACGAACAAAAATAAAAATGCATTGAAAATAAAATGTATTTAAGAAAAGCCACATGGGCTATTAATTGTACGCCTATTCGGTTTAAAAGTTACATAAAAATTATTAAAAATTTACAAGTACAAGCTACTCGGCTACTGAAGGATCAACAAGGGGGATTGATTCTCCACTCAGCTCTATGGTTGGTCCTTCCTTTATTTCAACCTCCGGAACCGTGCCAGCTTGGTTCTCTGCTGCCATGCGTGCCGCCTCTTCTACTTCCATTCGGGCTCTAGTTTCTTGATGCGCTGCCAAGTCTTCATAAAATGGAAATTACACATCACAGATTAACTCGTCTGAGATGTCCTCATGAAGAGCCTGGTAGGCGGCTAGTACACACTCGCCATATAGATACCCGTAGTCAGCCAACTTATTGGTTATGTTAGCAGCCGCTTCGAGATCAGATTTGGTGGCCCTTTGAGATTCGACAAGTTGCTTTTCAAGCTCCTCAGTCCCCCGCTCAGCTTCTTTGAGCTTTGCCTTAGCCGCACGGTGTTTGGCTTCCTCATTAGTAGCCTTGCTCGACAAGGATGCAAGCTTCTTCTCCAACTCGGCCACCTCTTTCTCCTTAATGTCCAGCCGGACTTCGAACTGGTTATCCTGTCGGACCTGTGTCCTATAAATTCAGTACAGTGCGACATGGCATATTAAATCAACTTCCATAAATATCATGAATTGAAAAATTGTATGATAATCAAAGAGGATGAGCAAACTTATAGAGGTCATGTCTTGAAACATGACAATGGAGAGAACGGTGGTATTCTCCTCCTTGTACAACTTCTCCTTAGCCGGTAGAGGGAAGCATGCCTTAAGAGAAGACTGCACTTCCAAATTCCGGCAGGAGGATTCCGAGTACTTTTGCCGGATCAGCCCAGATAGAGACAATCCGAAAGGAGAATTGGACCCCACCTCGACATCAACTGTCTCAATAACCTACAAAGAGAAGAGTATGAAGAAGTGTAAGTGCTAATACCAAATGAAAAATAAAGTATGAATGAGACGGCACAAACCTGAGATGGAGCTTCTACATTTCTTGGCCTTTTGGCAAGCTGCTCTGTGAATATACTTGCTAGGGTCAGCCTTTTGCCCAGTCCAGAGTCCTCTCTTGTAGGCTCCTTGGCAGCCGATTTCTGGCTGACTACCTTCAATTTAATCGGCTTCTTCCGGTTGTTTTGCATCGCCTTCTTCTTGGAGGCTAGCAGTTAATTTTCAATATCATTAGGAGAAGCCATTCCTATAAAAAATAATCAAAGAAAGAAAGAAGTAAGTACCAGTCGAAATTGATGGTTCAGGTAAATAAATGACATTCTTTGTTTCCCGATACCTAGCAAGCAGGCGATTTTCGATGATTGAATCCCACGCAGCCCCTACTAAAGACCACCTTTTTTGTTCTAAACCCTTAAAGATATCCACCATGTCATCTCTCACTCGACGCATCTTAGATAACAGGTTGGAAGGCTTTTCACAAGACCATTCGGTTGGGAATTCGGGGTGGTTTGGGTTGACACGAATGTAAAATCAGAATTCTTTGAAATGGTGCTTGGAGGTGGGGCGATTTTAAATATATAGAAGGCGGATTGTGGTGGCCTATATAGCTAAATATGATCTTTGCCCCTGTTCTTCTTAATGCCCGCATAGTTTTCTGAAGAAGCTGGCTGAAAAGTCGAGGCTCGCATCTTGACAAATTTGCCAATGGCCCATCAAGTCCGCCCACCCGTGAGGATGCAACTCAACCTGATAGATATTCCAGATACGTGGTAATTCTGCCACTAACTCATGAAGAGGTACTGGAATCCAATGCTCATGATGTCCATGTACATGCTAAAATACCCATTCGGCGGGGCATTCACTCGTTGGTCTCGGGAAGGTAAGATAACGTGGCATTCCCTATGCTTGTCGAACATCACTGCTTCATGCTCTATGTGCAACTCATGCACCATAGATACCATATCATCCACTCGGGGGGTCAATCTTGTGAACTTTCTTCACCGGCATAGAGGAGGCTGCTTCTCCCATATCCTCATTAACATCTGGTCTCACCGCTTCCTCTAACTCGGCGTTTGATAAGTTCACCCATTTGTGTGAAGTTTCAACTTCCTGGCTCCCCACATCGTTCACATGCTCAACTTCTGGAGAACTCATTTCCATTCGATCAGATAGGGTGTTTTCAGAATCCATCTTACTCCCGGCTTTTCTCTTAAACCTACGACGCGGAGGGACAGAAGACAGATTAGTGTTTAAAGGTTTACATAGATACGTATTGAAAATAAGGTCATCCATCCATCTTATCAATTCACTCTCATCACTACTACTATGACTATGACTATTGTCGCAACTAGCAGAATACTCAATTATCTTCATGGCACCCAATTCGACAAATACAACTACACACAGTGAAATTAAATTCAAAAACCCCAGAATTTTTATTTTGGGGGAAATTAAAACACTAGTATTGTAGCACAAAGATTTGTTGTATAACAAATTAATAAATAAGGAATGTGGCAGTTTGCAAGTTACAGTGTTCGCTAAATATTCAAAATTCTAAAAAAACCACAATGAACAATCTCAGAACAACAGTGCAAAAGGAAAAAGAAGAAGGTTTGTAGGAACGAAATGCTTACCGGAAAATATGAAGAAAAGAGGTGTTGCAGAGGTTGAAAGTCGCCGGAAAATTCCTTAAAAGCAGGGGAAGTTTGCTATGCCTTGAGATATTGTCGAAGTGTAAAAACGAGAAATGGCGATGTTGCATGAATTTATAGGAAAATGGTAACTGTTGATATGACGTAGTAATCTCAGCCGTTGAAATAGTGATACGTACGTGGCAGCAGATTATACGAAGGGTGCGGATTACTAAATCCAGTTATCCCTCATTTGAAATTCAAAACGACACGATCAAAGTGCCAGCATACCAAGTGACACGGCTTATGTGCCAACATATCTAGCTGTTGTATTTTCAGATGAATAGTGACTCGGTTGTTGACAATACCTTTTTGTCAGGATTTGACTCTCAAGTCGGTATGAGCATTCATCTAGACCTTGAAGATTTAAAGTCATCTCTTCACTCAGAGGATACGACTGGAAAAGTTCTAAAGCAACTTTCTTGACTCATGGGGGGGCTTTTGATAAATCGGTCATATAAAGTTAAGCATGTGCAAAGCATGAGCGTTCGCTTCCCTACAGTCACTCAGCTTGACCGAGTGAGTGAAGTCGAATGACTCATCTTTCCTTGCTTCACAATGACGCATTAGTAGAGTTTGTATACAACACTAACTCCAAATTCCTATTCTACTGCGGATTCTATCAAATCCTAGTAGAGTCCTATTTGGAATCAAAGACTCACTCCTAATTAGAAAAGGAGTATTCTAACTTCTATATGAAGGGGTTTGCACCACAAATCAGGTACACAATTCTATATACAATAATTCATTATTTTCTGCCTACTCTTTCAATTTTGTCGCTAACTTAAGCATCGGAGAGGCTACGCTGATCACACGGTTAGTCACTCTAACATTTTCTATCTCACAACCAATATCTCCGGCGAGATTCCGACGAGCAATATTCTGAAGATTGGAATGCAAGTAACCAATTCTTTGACCAATCTTTCAGACATGATAGTTTGAGTGTGTATATAAGTGAAGCCCATCTAACATAAAATCAATTTATTTGAGTTAATGTTTAATTTACACCACTTAATATCACCCATATTTCTTGGTTATTTACGATGTGGAACAACCCAACATCTCCAATAATTTGATAGCAAGATTTTTCAATTTGGAAACCTAGAATAATTTTAAGATTTTCTTATTTTATGTCTTGCATCATAAAACAACTTTTTTAGGTTTTCTGAAATTTCCCAAACTAAATAAATATAATTATTTATATTTCTTAATAAATATGGTTTTACAGTTAATTGTTAATATTTATAAGAAAACATTTTTTTTAATGAAGCCTGAGATCGAGAGCTATCAAGGGGTAGGCATGCATCCCAACTAGGTTAGCATCCCCTCTAACCAAGACAACAAAACCCGAGCTCAAAATATTTTCTTAAAATGAATCAAAAAATTAGAAAAGTGTCAAGAACAAAAAACAAAGCAACAAGCACAAAGCCAAAACAAGCTTCGGCCCTAAACCTAAGCTAATCTGAAATTACATCGACCCGTTAAGTCATGTAAAACATAACTAAGACAAAAAAACAGGTGTGCAATCCCAACAAGAATTATCGCCAATAATTCTACCATATGCTGCCAACGAATCAGCTACCATATTTCCTTCCCGAAGGACATGTGAGATGACAAAATCCATATTCCGAAGAGAATTTAAACAAACTTTCCAATCATCTTGAATGCACCAAGGAACAAGGCAGCTTCTTCTCTTAAAATGATGAACAACATAAGTCCAATCACTTTTAAGCCCAAGATGAGTCCATCCCATCATAGTTGCTTCCTCCATTGCTTGAATAGCCACTTTCAATTCAGCTATATAGGTGAAAGTATAGTCAATTCTGAATGCAAAACATCACTAAACCAAACCTTTATCATTTCAGAAAACTCCACCACAACCTGACAAATCAGGTGAACCCAAAGAAGAGGCATTCGTTTTTACCTTAATCCAATTAAGAGGAGGTGAAATCTATCTAACCGGGCTGATTTTAGGTGCCTAATCCAATCTCGGCTTCAAACAAAGCTTAACAAGGATGTTTCTCTCAATTGTTGAATTCAAAACTACTCCAAGTCCCAGCTGGCCCGTTTGACGAAGGATAATTGAAATAACGCTTTATGGATATTTGGCCTTGCGTTATCAAAAGTACTTTGGTTCCTTGCTGACCAAATTATCCAAAATACGTTAACCATAGCAGAGACCCAAAGAATTCAGATTTAGGAGCTAAAAGAGTGCGCCATACTCGTACTAATCACCCATTTTATGTATCAAGAAATGTTAATGGTATGACCAAATAAAGTCATGATAGCTTCCCAAAGCTTGGCTGCGAAATTGCAAGTGACATAAAGGTAATTTCGATCCTCAAAACTTGCATAGCAAAGAGTGCAAACTGAAACTATGTGGATCCCTTTATGTTCTAGAGCCTTATGCGTTGATATGTACCGACTAACAACTTTCCAACAAATCTGTGAGTGCGACAGAGTTATACTTTTGCTCCATAAATCCTTTGAAAATGAGCATCATTTAGCATGAGATTGCAGCCACTAATAATAAATATGCACCGACCAGTTGCCATGATTAATACACTCCATCACTCGAAGGACACCAAACACATAAATCTGAAACCTCTTCAATCACACTGATGGTACTAATTATAGTAACAATTAATGGCAGGACTAGGCATGGAAGATCTGACCAGTTGCCATGATTAATAAAGTCCTTCACCCGATTACCCAAATGCATCCTAGCATTACGAAGCAAGTTTAATTGATCAGAATTAGGGAGAATGATCCACTTCGCATTCCAAAAGCTACGATTTAAATCCAACATCAAAAACCATTTGATATTAGCCCGTAATTCTCCATACACATTTTTGATCGAATTCCAAATCGTTGAGTTCGCAATTTTGTTAAGAGTAACCCCATTTCAAAGAAACCATCCCCTGAAGCAAAACAAAACAAAATTAACCGAATCACCACAAATAAGACCCTAACACATTTTAGCAAGCACGGTAGAATTCATGTCAGCAACACTTTTCATACCCAAGCCTCCACATGATAACGACTTTAAACAAAGAGGCCATGGTGCTGTGATCAACTTTCTCCTATCAATGCTACCTGTCCAAATAAATTTCGAATAGATTTTTCAAGATAATGAATAAGAGAGGCTGGCCAACGATAAACAGTGAAGGAGTGCATAAGCGATCCATTGATAACCAAATTAACCAACGCGGCTCCTGCTGTCATAGAAAGCGCGCTGCCAATCCCTCAATCAAATTTATTCAGAAATCTGTGAAGAATTGGCCTTAGGAAGATAGCCTGTGATGCACCACAAAAGAGCGGAACTCCAAAATATACCATTGGCAATTTTCCTCGCTTAATTCCAGTAATTGTCATCTAACGAGTGGCTTTAGTCGTTACAATTGAGCTGCCAAAAAAGATGCTCGACTTTTCCCAATTAACCCACTGTCCAGAGTTCTCCCCATAAAGCACAAAGGCATCTCTCATTACTTTTATATTCTTATTCGATGCTGAATAAAATAAGAGAATATCATTGGCATACAAAAGTGCGACCGGAATATAGTAGTGGATGTATATCGCATTTGCTCCAAGTTGCCATAACTCGATAAAGAAATCAACAATCCCTTTAAAAAATCCTCAATATGCCAAAAAGTAAAGGAGAAAGAGGGTCGCCTTGTCTGACCCCTTGAACAGCTAAAGTAATCCTTTAAACATTCAAGAATGAGAATATATATTTTTTTATTAATATATATTTACTTTATTTATTTAGTTAATTTTCTCATTTACTAACAATTTTATTGCATAATTTTCTACTTAATATGATCTAATTAATATATTTTCTACTAATAAAATTTGAAAACATTATTTGTTATTTGGTAAAAAATGAAAACTAAAAACTAGATTCATCATGATTTCTATTTTTCAATTTATCACTTAAAGAATTTGATCAAAATGGTAAAAGTTAATTTTGAACGAAAATACAGCTGAAAAATGTAATTTGAATGTCAATTGATCGATTTTTATGTATGTAAACGAACTAAAAGAGGATAAATTGTCAATTACGAAAATGTCATGACAAGAAGTGATATAACATAAATATCATGCTTAAGTTTCATATTTACATTTATACCTTCCATTCTAAAACATATTTCAAACTTATTTTTTTTACTTTGCATGTCTAATTTTACATTTATATTTCAAACCGTTCATTTTTTTGATATACCGTCGTAGACTTTTTTTGTTCATCTCACTTTTATTTTTGAAACACCATCCATTGTCACATTTATAGAAGTCTATTAGATGTCTATTGGAAGCCATAAACATATAATTCAAATAATTAAAAATTTGTTTGATCTTTGTTAGATTTTTGTTAGAAGCCATTTATCTAATGAAATACATGTATTTAATATTTGAAACTTATATAATAGATATCTAATAGGAATTTATCAAATGTGTTAAATATATATAGTGGCTAGCTAATATAAATATGAACATTTTATGGGTTCTAACAGACTTTTTATAAATGTGAAATATTACAATGGGTGTCGTTTCGAAGATAAAACAAATAAAAAATTCTAATGTTGTATGTAAAAAAATTAACAAATAAAAAAATTAACAAAAAAAGGTTGTAAATGTGATAAAAGACATAAATATAAATACAGAACTTAAAATAGTATTTGTGTTATTAGGTATATATTTGGGTAAATTTAACTAATTTTTTTTAAAATAAAATAGGACAGGAAGAAAAGAGCGAGGGTGGCGTGCTGTAACGGGGTTGGAGTTTACCCTCACTCGGCACTTAGGCACTTCGCGTAGTGATGCGAACTCGATGCGCTAAGTAAGCCTTAATGTGTATATCGCAGCGGAAATGAAGTATGCACGTCCTTAGCGTGCGTGTCGAAGAGCTTACGAATGCACAAATATGTAGAGAGATTAGAGAACAAGAGAGTTTGAGAATGTAAGTTATATTGCTTATGGAATACAATTACAATGCTTTGAGTGTAGGAAGCATGCATAAAATGTAGGAGAAGTGGCCTATTTATAGTGTTGTCACCTCCTTAACATGTGGTCTACATTTATTTAGCATATTCTAAGGGTATTCCACTCTAGAAAAGCCTACAAAGCCGGTTGGAATGTGTCTAGAATGCATCTTAAACGTTCTAGGTTGTTGCTGGAAAAATCTGGGCTGTTTTGGGCCTGTTGCAACCCTTTTTTGTCCTGTGGCAACACTCTGGCTGTTGCTAGAGTTTTCTGGAAGAATCTGCAAGGCATTTAGCAACGGAATTGGGCCCTTGCAGCGTCCTGGGCTGGACTTTGGCAGATTTGGGCTGCCAATATGCGGGCTGTTTGCTAGAGTTGGCCCATTTCTCGCAAATCCTTGCCTTCTCTTCATATTTCCTCGCACAATATTCCCATCAAAGCTTGCCAAACATCCCTCGGACCTTGTCATGCACTTTTCCTCTCGAGCGCACATGTCCTTGGTCGAGGTTTTGGGTTTCCTTCGCACTTTCTTGCGAGGTTTAGCATTCGTTTCTTGGCTAAAATGGCTACGTGCATATGCGTTCGTATATGGGCAGCGAGGGGTTGCGGGGCGAGATTCGCGCCTCGTGACATTCTCCCCCACCCGATTTCGCGGCGTCCTCATCGCGAGTGAGCCTTTGCTATCTTGTTGCTGACGATGGTTAACCTCGTGTCGCCTCACGAGTTTCAAACTTGAGATGGTTGGCTTAGGTGAGTGCCTCATCTCATATGGAACTGCATGTACTTTCTTTCCATCGTGCAACAATAGTGTATTGCTTGCCATATCAAATCTACATGAAACTAGTAAGAAGAATTGGAGTCCAAGGATTACCCGAGTGTTGTCCATTGGTAGGACGATGAAGTCTTGCTTCCCTTTCCATCCTCCAATTTGTATTGGCATATCGGTTAAAGTTCCCGTGATGTATTGTTCATTGGGGAATACAGCTTTGGCAACACCATCGCACATCTTGACGTTGAGTCCAAGATACTTTGCCTCTTTGGTGTTGATGAAGTTATGTGTTGCACCCGTATCTATCAATGCACTTGTGAGTTTTCCATTGATGACAACATCGACGTACATCAATCCATCACTTTTCCCTGGTGATTCGTCGGGCGGCAAGAGGTCTTCGGCCTCGTCGAGTTCTTTCCGAATGCGCCTCTTTTCCTTTTTTCCACGAGTTCTTTCTTTTATTGGTAGCAACTCATGGGTTAGAAATTGAATAGAATGTAGCTGAAGAGGATTGAGTGTCTTCTCATTTTCCTCTTCGCCACTTTCGGTAGTTATC
>CAOJBI011436863.1:0-17716 GCA_948277035.1 Euphorbia corollata | reverse complement strand
GGATGAGCTGATCCGGGTGGCGACTCTACACCTAAAGACTAGAGATCCGGTCTCGAAGTCTTTTAAAACTTGTTTCACACTGAACTTGTTTTCACACCATTTAAACCTATCATTTTCGAAAACCCTCCACGCCATCTAAAGCAATGGCCGGGCGCCTCGCGGCGTCCGCGCGGGTAAAACGTCGTCCGCTCACACAGGGACCCCGAAAACTGAGCTGGAGTCCTCTATTTATAGGGAAAAACAGGGGCAAAATCGGGTATTTCGGATTTTCGGCGACGGCGCGCCGTCGCGGCGCTGCAGCGCCAACTTGGCGCTGCGGCGCCAAGTCCGGCACTGTCTTCTTTTGGTTTTTTGGATATTCCGGGAGTTCTAGACCTCCGATTGAGATTCCGAGACCACCTCTGCGATCCTCATTCCGTTACGGACGTTTAGAGTGGTATATTGACATACTTCTGGAGACTTTTACCGGATTTGGTTTGCTTATTTGAAAAGCGAGTCGGGTTTTGGATTGCTGAAATTCAACTCTTCGGATTTTCGTAAAATAGTAGAGTTTTCTGAGTCGAAACGGCCCAACGGTCAATGCTAGAGGCTTTAGCCTCTAGCCCCACCCTATCGGAGCCTAATTCGACCGTTTAGACCTTCAAAATTGCGTTTTAATTATTTTTTGGGCTGAAATGCAATTTCTTCAACTCAATTTCTGAGCCGAAAAATCGAGTATTCACACTTCCTTTTATAAAAAGTGGGTAATTAGCCCGCGGACTAATTACCTATCTAGGGGGTACCCCCCTAACTTCCCAGAAAAAGGAGGAGGCTACCCCCTAGGTAATTAGCCCTCGGGATTAGCATAGGGCCCGGTTCGATTGAGTTTTGATTTTTTATGATTTTTCGGTCCGTTTTGCGAAATCCAACTTTTCAAAACCTGATTTTTTGGATTTAAAAATTTGCGAATAAATACGACAACTTGGCTCCGTACGGCTCGTGTCATTCCCGTAGTTTGAAGTTGGTAAATTTCCTCATCGGGTTCGAGCAGACTGTGCTAACAGTTTGCCCCTCTCATACAAGAATTTCGATCTGTAGAGAAATTCATTTGTATGTGAAATAGGCTAAAAAATAATGTGAATGCATGAGTTAATATTTTAATTGATGAGATTTTGAAATAAAATATTTTGCTCATTCAATTAAAATATTAACGGGGTAAAAAGTGAAAATTGAAATTATTTTGAACTTGGCTCGGGGGCGAAGGATTAATTTTGAAAATTTTGAAAATATTTTGAAGAGTGAAGAGCGTGCTGGAGCATGTTTTGAAATATTTTCTGGTCCGCTCGGTTGAAATCAGAACTGAAAATGGTTTAAAAATGCCAAAAATACCAAAAAGTGGGGAAAGATGGCAAAATTACCATCTTACCCCCGAAATTGGCTGCAGGGCCAATTCCGGGGTGCAATGGTCATAATTATGACCGTTGCGTCGTGCGCCATGTAGATAGGTAATTAGCCCCCTGGCTAATTACCTAGGTGCTATATATACCCCTTCAATTTTCTCATTTTTTTCACACCCCTCTTCCTTCTCTTTAGTTTATCTCTCTAGAATTTCTAGCTTTTAGCGACGATGTTTTCGCTTTTCCTTTTTCCGGCTATGCCGCTCCTGCTTCGGTTTTTCGAAGTTGCGATGTGGTATAAGCTTTTTAATGCCTGCATCGGGCTTCCAGCTATCATCATCACTCCTTAAACGGTCTTTATTGATGGAGTCGAGGTCTTCATCCTTTTCGTGCATGCGGAGGCTCTCTACGGTATGCCTCCTAATTGGGAGTAACATTCTATCGGGCGCTACACCTCGATCCTAGAGGCTCTGGATCCGACGGGACATCTGTCTCGCAACCTGGTCAGTTTTCTTTTCTTTTCTTTTATTTATTTATTTAATATGCATGATTTTATTTTAAAACTTATGCATGTCGTGGAACTTTTTGTAAATACCTTTATCCATGTCGCGGAACCTTAGGAAATACTTTTATGCATGTCATAGAATTTATTTAATTGTCTGATTATTTTTAGAAAATTCACGTATGCTTATAATTATTAGGAAAAAATTATTTTATGCTTAAAATAATTTTGAGGCATATTAGGTTATGAAATTAATTTTTTTTAGCAAATTAATTCATGTCGTAAAATAGCTTCGAAAATTATTTGCCGTGGAACTAACTTAGAAAATTACTCCATGTCCTAGAAAATTTCCATGTTGCGGAATTAATTTGGAAAATTATTTTTAGTTCAAAATCTGCTGGGGATGTATGCATGTTGAATAATTTTACTTTTCAAATGTTATGTTCGATATGATAACCACTGAAGTTATCGGATATTTATGCATGAATTGTGAAAAATTCTTAAAATGCAGGTGATTGAGCATAACAGCGGTTGTATACAGCATGTGCACAAGTGGTATAGGGCCTTATCTCCAGGTGCTCGAACCATTGTTAACTCCACATGGGTTGGCACTATGGTTCGAAATCTGGTGTATAAGAAGTCTCGCGGGAATCCTTATTTGAAAAAGGATCTCATGTCAGTTTTGCTGAGCCGCTGGTCTGACACTACTCATACCTTCCACTATTCTTGCGAGGAGTTCACCATCACCCCAGTTGACTACTGTGCCATCACCAGATTACCATTCGCTGGGACTGTGATCAACTTCAATGCCACTTTCTCTTATCATAGCTTCGATAGGACGGCGATCGAGGCATTGATCGGGTTCTCAAGTACTACTAGGAGCTTAGTCTCCTGTGAGTAGCTGATATATTTTGGATGCAGGGGCGTGGAGCTGGCCGATCAGCCACCTGCGAGGCTCGGGCTTTCATAGCCGCCACCTTTTTCTGGTTTTGCTTTTCGACCGGGCGGTCCGATATTAATATTAATATCTTACCGAGCTTGGTCGATCTTACAAGCTTTAATAACCAAGCTTGGGGATGGGCCGCCTTAGCTCATTTATACTAGGCACTCAATCAGTGCGCTAGGAACAGGATAGAGAAGTTCAAATCTTCTCTCCAGGTTGTTGCGGTAAGACCTCTTATCTTTAACTTCTTTTTGATTTTCGAGTGTTTGCTCGTTCTGAATTTCAATTTTTCTTTTGCAGATTTAGTTCTTTGAGACGGGGATTATTGATAGACCTTTATTGGTTTTGGGGACCGACTATTCTTCCTTCCCCAAGCTTCCACACTACTTCCGTTCGTAGGACATCCAGCTTACTTGTCTCCAGCTGCTGCAGCATTTACGAGACCTTACCATCTCTCATGTAACAATCTTTCAGTTTTATATCCTACTTGTTTCAAATGGTTCGCATCCTTATTCAAATATTTGAATACAAATTAGGACTGCCCCATGAAGTGACTCGTCTACCTAGAGTCAAGAGATGCGAGATGCTAGGCCCTTTGTTAGCAGGCATCTGATCATTGCTAGCCCTCAGTCTCTCGAGTGGTACACAGGGAGAAGGATCGAGGGATGTCATCTTCCTCCTAGAATCAATTTAGCTCCACCTCCACTGCCCAGTTGGTTAATCTTGCCTCAAAATGCCAACAACAAAGGGTGATTGTGTGATGTGGGTGAGGAGTACATTCTTACCAGCTTGCTAGGGGCTTATGAGGAGTTTTTCCATACTCGTCTCCTTGGATGGCTTGACGTTGACCCAGAGCTAGTTCCGGCTAATGTTAAGGATGATAGGGGTGATAGGTCTCCCTCGAGTAGGGGTAGTGGTGGTGGTCCCTCAAGAGGCCCAAGTCCATCAGGTGGGGGTGCTTCTTCTGGTTCTCACGGGGGAACCAGAATGACAATAAGCTTTTCTCTAACTCTTCTATTCTTTTTCTTCTTTTTATATTCGTCTACTGACTTTATGCATTTCACCTTTTATAGGATCACCAGGACCGAAAGAGGGCCAAGAGCCACCTTGTGAGCTCTTCAGCTTCTTCTACCATTGCTTCAGCCAACTCGGTGATTGTTGCTGGACATAGAGTCTTCCAGCCTAAGCATTTTGGCTTTAGTGTCTTCTAGCTTGATGAGAGCAGTCATCAGCCGATGATTCAGCCATACTCTGATCCTGAACGGCCAGTGACTTATATCCCAGCTGATGCTACCCTTGTGAGTGCTTAAGTCTTTGGATCTTTAGTCTTCTTTTAATTTGTGCCGAATTTTGATTTATGCCTTATCTGACATGTCCCTATAGCTGATAGTACTAGGCACTAGGAGTACCATCAGGCGATGCAACGCTTCATCCTAGGGTTCCGTCGCAGTCACAGCAGCATCAGTCATGTCGTACACAGGGACCTCTGTTCCTTGTGATCCTCAGCAGCAGCAGCAGCCACCCTCATTTGCGGGGCCCTCTACTTTTTATGATCCGGAGCAGCAACAACACTACTATCCAGGATCTTCTGATCTATATAATCCCTCATCGGATTATCGCCCGGTGTTCGATGATCTAGGCTTTGGGCAGTAGATTTAGCATTTTTCTCTTTCTTTTTTATTAGAACACTGACATTTTTAGCATACTGTACAGTGAGATTTTTCCACTTCTGTTGGCAACTTTATAAGTACTCTTTATTTTTATTACATTATCTTACATTTACAATTTTTATTTGGAAAAAATAATGAAGAACCAGTTAGTGGGGCAGTCTACCAGTATTGGTAGGTTGCCCCGTAAACTATGTATAGCGAATCACTACTTTTTACTTCTTTGTCACAATTTCTCGATTTCAATATGAGTGATTACGTAAGATTCCATCATGATCTGAACAGTTATCTAAAAAATGCCAATGGTTGGTCCAGGCTTGATCGTTGGTGCCTAAGGAGCATGAAAGAGTACGTCTGAATCTTTATCAAGCAATAGTTAATTGACGATGCCATCAGATTCTGGGATCCAATCGATAATGTTTTCTGATTTGGTGATCAAGAGTTATGCCCCATATATGAAGATTTCTATGGCTTTTGATGTGTTCAATTGAACTGCCTTTGCATTACCAATCACATTGTCCGGAATTTCTAAAACATTGATGAATCATTTCGGCCTTCCTTGAGCTAACAGACATAGATTAGTGTGTATGAATTTTGGAGGCTTGAAACTTTCAGTTTCCCTTGAATTGGTTCAAGATTTAAGTCTTGATGATGCGAGCTAGATGCCCTAGCTTATTTGCTCCTTTTGGGGGTCTTTCTATGCGAGACAACTACGAACATTTGTTGTTTTGCATATCTTCTCATTATTTCTTAGATGATGGATGGGGCTTCTCCTATAGCTTTGAGCTTGGTTGTAACACTGATTTATCTTCGATCGGCTAAGAATGAGATTGAAACAACTTCTCGTGGTAGCAGGATACTTCTCCAGGTATATCCTCTCCCCTTTTTTTAGAACTATCTTTTGACTTTATCCGTCTCCTTTTTTTTAGCTATGGTTATGGGACAAGTTAGTTGTCTTGTCAATCCTTGAGGAGGTTAATTACAGGCCCAACGGTAACTAGGGTAGGCGATCTTTAGTCAGTATTGGAGACCACTCCCATAAACATTTTACTGTAGAATAATGATGCAATTTCATGGAGTCCCATGCTGTTGAGGACATCCGCTGGATCTCTCCCTAGTGGGTGATTTCTTCTGTTATTACCCATGTAGATATGGGCAGAGTGGTCTTACTAGGCTTTCTGAAGTTATATCATATTCTCCTAGTCATTTGTGTAGACAATATGGCCTTCCTCGGTGCTTCCCAGAGTTGCTGTGTTCTTTAGCTGATCCTGAGCTTTCTTATGTTCGGAGGTACCAGTATACAAATAAATGGGCCAACCTTACCCAATTAGCCGTGAACTATTCTCTACCTTTTGACATCTATCCTGATTCTGCATATCGTACTTGGAGTATCAGGACCCGCAGATTGGAGACTCTTCAAGAAAGAATGACCGAGACCCGTCATCTTCAAAGTCATCTTTTTGGAAATCAGGCATCGTCATAATGACATATCAGTTGTGTAATAATAAGAGCAATAGCCTCATGTACTTGTGTTTTCCTTGCTTGTGTGTTTCCGATGTACTCATGTGCAATAAAGCAAATTATGCTTCGTGAATGTTTGTGTCTTAAAATGATTTTCCATATCCATTTGCTACATACACATAACTTTTCATTATATAATAATAATAATAATGTCATGAAAGAAATTTTATTTAAACACAGGAGATAAATGGTAACAAGTTCTTAATCATTATCCATCATTGTCTTAGGTTCCCAAGAAGGATTTTACCAAAGACATTCTCTTGGGTTTTATTTTTATCTTTATTTTTGCTTGAGAACCCTCACCTGTCCTCAACAGACTTTATTTACATATATATTATACATTTTTTTACAGGAAATAATGTTTCAGCTTATCTCGATTGACTGGATTGACGAACTCATTCCCGTCCATGTCCATAATCTTCACGGCTCCTTTACTGAGGATTTTCTTTATCACGTATGGACCATCCCAGTTTGGTTGAAATTTGCCCCTGGTATCAGTATGCGTTTTCCGCGACTGTTTCAAAACCAAATCACCAGGTCTTAATAGTATTTTTTACCACTTTACTTTGCGGTTTTATGCCCTTGCCATGCGCTATTAATACATCTGAAGATTACTTAAGGCCTCCAAACGCTTTTAATCAATCAAATTAAGCTCATCAAACCTAGCTCGTGCCCACTGATCCTTTGACAGCTTTGCTTCAAGGGCCACACGTAAAGATTTAATTGCTAATTCAGTTAGTAGTAGTGCCTCTACCCCCATATACTAAGGAGAAAGGGGTTTGTCCTGTCAGAGTTTGAATGCTGGTGCGATAACCCCATAGTGCAAACGGTAAATGTTCAGCCCAATCTCGGTAGCTAACAACCATTTTTGAAAGAATTTTCTTGATTGACTTATTGGCTGCTTCTACTGCACCGTTAGCTTGTGGGCGATAAGGTGACGAACGATGATGCTTAATACCGTATTTCTCAATCAAATCAATAGTATCACCTTGGAACTGGACCCCGTTATCTGTGACTATGTGATGAGGGACACCAAATCGCGTAAGAATGTGTCTTTCAATAAATCGAGCCCATTTGTAGAAGATGGCAGTATTTCCCCAATAATATCAATACCCCATGCTGAGAATGGCCAAGGTGTGGTCAAGCCTTGTAATTTTATGGGAGGGAGATGACTGATATCTCCATGAATTTGATAGTCATGGCGAGCTTTAGCCATCTGGATACAATCAATCATCATGGTTAACCAGAAATAGCCCATACGCTGAATTCTATTGGCCAGCATAATCCCATTCATATGTGGGCCACATTCTCTTGAATGTATTCCTCTCATGATTGTTATAGCTTCTTGTTGTGTCAAGCACTTTAACAATAATCCTTCAGAAGATCTTTTAAATAGTTCTCAATTTATTAGGCAAAAGTGAACGACCAACCTTCTTAATGTGTTTCGGTCTGAATCCATGGCTCCTTCAGGGTAACTTCCACCTTCCAAATGTTTGACAATATCAGTGTACCATGGTTCTTCTGTCTTTTCATCATCTTCTACTGTCAAAACATAGAATGGGGCCTTGGCTGTCTCTAGAATGAGAGGCTTCATTGGTTGATCCCGGGGTCCTTCCTAGAGAGATGCTAAGGTTGCTAATGCATCCGCCATTTGATTCTCTTCTCTTGGAAGGTAATGGAATTCACATTCGCTGAACATTGATGCCTTCCTCCATATAGTTTCTAGATAAGGTCCGAGGGATTCTCCTTTCAATTCCCATTCTCCTGTGATATGCTTTATCACTAAGGCGGAATCACCAATGATCCTGACCCTATCGACTTTTAGGTGTTCCAAGGCTGTCATTCCAAATAAGCAAGCTTCATACTCTGCTCCATTATTAGTGACAACAAATTCCAAACTCATGGATAATGGTATTATTGCCCCTTGAGGTGTGACGATGATGACTCCTAGACCTGCACGCCTTTTGTTGATAGCTCCATCGAAGTACATTTCCCATATCCTTGAATCTTTCGTCATGACAACGAATTTTTCATTTGGAAATTCTAGATTTTCAACATATTTAGATAACTTACCTGTCAAGGAAGGTGTTTGATACAAGTACTTCATTGGGTCTACTTTGGCCACAGCTTGTATCCGATATGATTGAAAATAATGTCAAAGTTTCTTTTTTAGCCAGACCATGGCAGCGCATCTTTTTTCAACTATCGTGTAACGTGATTCGTATTCGAGCAATTTCTTATTGAGGTAGTAGATGGCATGCTCCCTTTTATCATCTTGTTCTTGCACCAACATTGCCCCTATAGAGGTCTCGCAACACATGTCTTTTCAACTATCGTGTAAATTGATTCGTATTCGAGCAATTTCTTACTGAGGTAGTAGATGGCATGCTCCCTTTTATCATCATGTTCTTGCTCCAACATTGCCCCTATAGAGGTGTCTTCAATGGCCAAATACAAAATCAAGGGTTTTCTTGGAATAGGGGGCTTCAAAACAGGTGAACTTGCCAAATAAGCCTTGATCTTATCAAAAGCTTCTTGATATTGTTCATTCCATTCAACCGGCTGTTGTTTTCTGAGAAGCTTGAAAATAGGTTCACATGCAGTAGTCAATCGTGCAATGAAACGACTAACATACTAAAGTGATCCTAAGAAGCTCCTAACCTCCTTTTCAGTCTTAGAGGTAAGAATTTCTTGCATAGCCTTAATTTTATCAGGATACATTTCTATACCACTCTGGCTAACAATGTGACCAAGTAACTTACCCGAAGTTACACCAAAAACATAATTCTTAGGATTTAGGCGTAAATTGTACTTTTCTATCCTTGTGAGAAATCTATTTAACATGGCAGGATGTTCTTCCGGGGTGTCAGATTTGACTATCATGTCATCCACGTATACTTCTACTTCTTTATGAATTAAGTCGCGGAGTAGAGTGATGACAACTCTTTGATAAGTTACCCCTACGTTTTTTTAACCCAAATGGCATAGTTCGATAGCAATATGTGCCCCCATTCAGTAATGAAAGCTGTCTTGAACTTGTAAATTACATTCATCTTATCTGATTATATCCTAAAAAGCCATCCATGAAAGAATACATGGCATCACTTGTGGCACTATCAATCAAGACGTCGATATACGGAAGTGGGAAGTCATCTTTTGGTGTAGCTTTGTTCAAGTCACGGAAATCAACACATACCCTAACTCTGTCATCTTTCTTGGCTATAGGAACCATGTTTGCAAGCCACATAAGGTATTCAACTACTTCTAAGAATTTGGCTTTGATTTGCTTTGAAATTTCATCTTTAACCTTTTCAGCCCATTCAAAACATAAACGTCTCATTTTTTGTTTGACTGGATGAATTTTAGGATCTGTTCATATTCTGTGTTCTGCTATGTGTCGATCAACACCAGGTATATCATCATACAACCAAGCGAAAGCTGTAACGTGTTCTTTTAATACTTTTACTAACTCTCTCTCTTGTTTGATGGATAATTGATTAAAAATTATTACCATTTTAGGGTTTTATTCTGTGTTTAAATTAACTTTAGTGACATCATTGTTAATATTGAAAATGCTAGATGTATGTTGAAATGGAATGGAATCATAATCGGAAACACAATCCAAATAAGCAAAGTTTCTACTTTTATTGAATGCATTAAGAGCTACATTATTCATATCATAAACATCAAACAAGGAAGCAAAGAACTCATCCTCTTCTATCGGAGTTGGTCCTTCTTCTGTGATCACCATGCTTACGGATGCTTGCTCTATTGGTAGCATGACAATCTCCTCATTATCTTGTTCATCAATCTCCATCTTTGCCTTCCCCTTGTTTACTTGGTCTGGCTCTGGTTCACTCTCTTCTACAAGACTCAGCTGATTTCTGAGCCTTTTTGCTAATATCCCAAAAAGCTTCTCCTCTTGAGATGACACATCAGGATCCCTCTTGATTCTCTTTTCATCACCTTGTATCGGGCGGTCGACTTCTCCAATGATCTTACCAGTGTCGACGTTGACAAGATTCATTGTTTGTTCCATTATTTCGCCACTTTTAATCATATTGGTGATTGGCCCTATTCCGTATTTACTGAAGTCTACAATGTTTGAAAAGATCTCAAATCCAGGTTGTGTCTAAGACATGTGAGTGATAGGTTCTGGGGTCCCGTCGTAAGGACCTTGTTTGGCTCGCCTGAAGCTTTTCTGTCTCGAGAGTTTACTCCTGGAATGTTTTGGTCCTCTGTACCCTAGGCCTGCAGGTCACAGTTCTCCTAGTTCAATGTTGAAAGTGGGTATGCCCTAACCTTGCCCTCCAAGTCCCGGTCCAGGTTTATGGTGTTGTTGCATGTAGTTCTTAACCCATGGGCTTTAGTACTCCTGTGGTTGATCATCCTGATTATCTCTTATAGCCGCAACCATGAAACCCCTCATATTATTCTCAGTGATGCTCGATGCTGCGATAGTAGAAGCTCTATCTACTTCCAATGTAACAACCTTTCCTCTGAAGGGAATCTTGACCTTTTGGTGCAAACTGGATGGTACACCTCCCAAAGCATGAAACCACGGACGTCCAAGCAGAAGGGAAAATGTTACAAGAATGTCAATTACCGTAAATAGCACGAAGGATGAGATTTCTCCGAAATTTACCTCTACCTCAAAGGTACCGATAATGGCTCTTTTTGAATCTTCATAGGCTTTTATGACTACCGTTGATTTCTTTAATGCTCATTCGCTTAAACCAAGTATTGGAAGTATCTGTCTAGGACAAACATTTAGAGTAGAGCTATCATCAATCATAATGCATGGCATGATTCTTCCCAACACATTGGCTTTTAAGTAAAGGGCTTTGTTATGTCCTGTCCCCTCGTTAGGTAAATCCATGCCTGTAAACACTATGTCAGGAGTGATAGTGGCAACGTTAGTGTTTAGTAAGACACGGACTTGTTCAGGAGAAGTGTTCGGGGAAGTTTCTACTTCCATGAGCTTCTTGACTATGGCCATTCTATGTTCTTGAGATTTAATCAAAAGCTCCCAAATGCTCATCTTATCTTGAGTGGATTTCAGCTGGTCGATTATGGGTTCTTGGACTCTTGTTGACATCATTGATCGAGTTGTAACCATTGATGGGTCGTTCCTTTGTACTTGAGGTTCTGGTACTCCAGTTATTCTACCCTCCTTGTAATTGGACTCACATGTTCTGAGGGTGAGTATGTTATTTCGAAGACTTCGAATTCATCAAAGTTTTCGTCTAATGGTATATCTTTCAAAATGATGGGCTTATGCTTAGTAACCGCAGTTACTGATTCGTTTGTCACAAATGGCCATTCCATAAAGGGTGCCTTTCTACTTGATTGGGCAATAGAGTTAACTTGCAGCACATGAGAAATGATTGCATTGCCTTGAAGTCCGGTCCTAATCATGTTAACGGACAAGGAAGAAGCGCCTTGTGTGGGTTCCTTTCCTCCAAGTATGTCCAGGGTATCAAAATACATAAATTTTCTCAAGTTGGATTCTTCAAAGTCGAGATCATATTTCTCCACATATAAAGGGTAGTTTCTTGAGGACTGGACAGACGTAGGAAGCGTTTCTTTGGCATTCTCCCATGATAAGTAGCGTAATGGAAAACCAGATCGTGTTCTCTCTGGTAGAGTGGTTGCTGGTGGATCAATCCATGTAAAGTAATCCAAAAATTGGTCAGCCAAATTATTCCAGAAAGACTTTTGATATAAGCTTAATCCTTCAAACCAAACTAAGGCTTTGCCGCTTAAGGTAAGTCGAAATTTTTTCAGGCTAATATGCATAATGTATCTCCTCACTATTCATGAAAACCAGAAAACCTCTGAGATGACATGCCGGGTCTTGAGAACCATCGAATACGAGATGGTAATTTGCAACAAAGTCAGGATCCATAACTTGATTCGTAAACATTACTTGTCTATTCTCTGCTCGAATTCTCTCCATAACGTATTCAGGGCTTGGATCCTGGCCAGGTTCTCTTATCATGTTAATTCGTCCATCTTCATCAAGATCTATGAATTCCCCGGAGTCCTGGCTTCCAGCAAATCCAAAATCATCCGAATCAGTCTCTTGGTATGAAGCGTAACTTTCGCTGTCTGAATTGATCAACTGACCGTGATATATGTGCTCATTATCATGCTCGAATTCTCCAAGCCAATTGATAGGGGGAATATCAAACTCTTCTTCAGAATCAGATGGTGCTCCAGGATTTTCGACTTCACTATTTCAGCATGTACATCAACTTGTTCTACATTTTGAGGCCAGTTGACTTCGTCGTTGATGTCCCAATACGGGTTAGGGACTTCGTGGACCGAAATCATATCTCCCATGGGCCGAAATTGAAATTGCCCATGTTTCCATTTGCGTTCCAATGATTTGGTTCCAGATGTTGATCGAGGTCAGGAACGACGACATCACTATCATTTTCCTCCCAATTCGGATCTTCTTCAGGTTCTTCTTCCTTTAAGTCCTCTATAGGGTCCCCTTCAGGATCTTCTTCCAAATTCTCTTCTAGATCAACAACCAAGTTTTCTTCTAGATTGATCATCAGATCTTGAGGAACCAATTCTTAATCATCATTGATCTACCGATACATCTCGTTAAATTCGACTCTCATCCTTCAAGATCTTGAAATGCTTTACTAACGGTCTTATCGTAATCATCTAATTCCTTCCGGACTTCTTGAAACAAATCAGCAGGCTTTTCTTGCAAGTTTTCCATACCGTAATATCCGTTCCAGTATTTAGGGTCATTCCAAGCACGTTCCAGATCATACAGTTCTTCCTGCTGATCAAAGGTAAGTTACTTTGATTAGAGGAATTCCCAACCTCAAACTGAGAACTACCTTGATATTCTGGATCCGTGTAAGGAGGAGTAATACTGGGTTGTATCAAAAGAGGAGGCGGCATTTCCCATCCTCTATTCTGAGCATCAATTTCATGTTCTTCCCACCAACGAATCCCGGTAGAATTTGGATAAGTGACCATAAAGTGATGCATAAAAGCTCTTGAAAGATAAATCCAGTTCTAGTTGCTTTCCATAGGAAGCGAGTTAAACCATTCAAGTCCAGGACCAGCTAAGAACCTTGGGAATTGGGAAGCAAATCCCATGACAAGTATTCCTTTGGTATGCATGAAGTGAGTGAATCTTTCTTCGTGCAATGATGGATTGGTGTTTCCCCAATAAATCATTCCACTCGGGACCATGTAATAGATTCTTCCTTCACGTGTGATCCCTTGAATGTACTGGTCTACTTGGTACATGACATCCAAATTTTCAAAAACAGGATTTTCACCCCATCCTATGTTGTGGTGAAAGTTTTCAGAAATATCCTATTGATCGTTATCTCCTCCAATCTTGATATTTATGACATTTACAGTAGTCGGAAAATTAGGGAGTGGATTTGTCTAAGTACTAGGCTTCCTCTCTCGCTCTTCTACCTTTCCATCAGTAAAAATCTGTTGTAGACGGGTGCATTCATTAGTACGATGCCCTTTCATGACATGGTAAGCACATAAGTTATCTCGGTTAGCTACTGTGGGAGGGGTAAATGGCTTGATGCTTTGTAATAGATCGACTTTCCTCAGCTTAGTAATGATCTGAGATAAGGATTCCACCCATGGAGATATAGACTAGCGATTCTGGACTTGAGTGGCTGCTACAGTTTTGATAGCTGTTTGAGAACTCTGCTTAATATACCCAGAGTTATTCTATAGAGACGTGCTCCCTTTTTCAAAAGTTCTTGTCTTGCCACGGCATTGATATTCTTCCCTCTTCAATTTGCCTTCCTCTTCATACTTTTCAATCTTTTTAGCATAACCAATTACTTCATTGAAGGTCTCAAAGTGTTTCATTTTCAACTCATCTCGATATTTCTGATTAGACCCTTCCACGAGCTTGACAATTAAAGCTTCTTGATCCGGGGCACCAGTTACCAACGTCTTAACAGCCATCCATCGGAGATATAAGCTTCAAAGGTCTCATTAGGGCGCTGACGTATCCTTTCGAGATCTTACAAGGTTGTTTTCAATTTGAGATTAAATGTATAATTCTCAATGAAAGCAGAGCCCAGCTTCTCCCATTCTGACTTCACCTCTAACGGTAGACTCATGTACTAGTTAGTCGCAAGACCACGAAGAGTAGTCTAGAAAAGATTAATAATATGAACTTCGGGTATCGCCATTCCCATCAAAATCCTAAGATAGGCTTCGATGTGAGCATGTGGAGATCCTGTGCCATTATACGGAGTAACATATGGCATAACGAAATTTGGAGGAAGAGCTTCGGATTCATTCAGCCTATATATGTTCAGATCCAAACATTGTCGCAGTGATGACCCTGTTGATTTCTCAACCTTTGGAACCATACTCTCTAAGCTTGCCAGTTTGGCTTTTAACTCATTCAATTCAGCTTCTTGTTATGTATTCCTTTGGGATTCTGAAGCAACCATGTTTCTTAGATAGCTCTGAAAATTTGGTGTGTTAATGAAGTTTCAGAAATTTTCATCAAGCTCTCGTCTCTCGGACATGTTGTTTTTGGATTCAGAAAAGAATTCCTCAATGGATTCTATAATGGGAGGGTGTCTTACTTTCTCTAATCTTGAAGTGCGTTCTAAGCGTGAATTGGCACGTTTCCAACCTGAAAACATAACTAATAAAGTGTTAGCAATATGCAATCCGGGGTCATCCCCTTTTTCGATGTATTTATACGAAAATGCATGTGCATGGATGTTTGTTAGTATGAAAGGTTTGAGAATTGAAATGTCTATCATAAGTCCGATGAGTTAAGGAGACTATCTCCAAAGTAATCACAATTTAAAAGAATGATTGTCTATAGTCAAGATGTGTTGACTATATTGGTCGATTGCGATCGGGGTCGGCTTTGGGATTCGGAAGTGATCGTGTTTCTCAGATAGCTCTGAAATTCTATTGTGTTAATGAAGTTTCGGAAATTTTAATCAAGCTCTCGTCTCTCGGACATGTTGTTTATGGATTCAGAAAAGAATTCCTCGAGGGATTCTATAATGGAAGGGTGTCTCACTTTCTCTAGTCTTGAAGTGCGTTCTAAGCGTGAATTGGCACGTTTCCAACCTGAAAATAAATAATAAAGTGTTAGCAATATGTAATCTAGGGTCATCCCCTTTTTCGATGTATTTATATGAAAATGCATGTGCATGGATGTATGTATGTATGAAAGGTTCAAGAATTGAAACATCCATCATAAGTCCGATGAGTTAGGGAGACTATCTCCAAAGTAATCACAATTTAAAAGAATGATTGTCTATAGTCAAGATGTGTTGACTATATTGGTCGATTGCGATCAAGGCCAGCTTTGAAATGACTCAACTCTTGGGTCGGTCGAAATTGACTCGTCGGTCCTAAGATGACTTTCCATAATCAAGATGTGTTGACTATATTGGTAGATTGCAACTCCGGGTCGGCTTTGAAGTGACTCGGCTCTTGGATCGGTCGAAATTGACTCATCGGTCCTAAGATGACTTTCCATACTCAAGATGTGTTAACTATATTGGTCGATTGCAACTCGGGGTCGGTTTTGAAATTGACTCGACTCTTGGGTCGGTCGAAATTGACTCATCGGTCCTAAGATGACTTTCCATAGTCAAGATGTGTTGACTATATTGGTCGATTACAACTCGGGGTCGGCTTTGAAATGACTCGACTCTTGGGTCGGTCGAAATTGACTCATCGGTCCTAAGATGACTTTCCATAGTCAGGATGTGTTGACTATATTGGTCAATTGCCATTCGGGGTCGGCTTTGAAATAACTCGACTCTTGGGACGGTCGAAATTGATTCATCGATCCTAAAATGATCGAATAGTTGATTTTAGCAAAAGGAATAGTGGTCGTTACAATCAATGAGATTCTTCGGTAAAATCTAGAAAAGTTTATTTTTTGGTCAAACAGTTGATTTCTACAACCGAAATAGTGACTTTTACAGTCACTTAGATTTTAGGGTGAAATCTGGAAAAGTTTAACTTTTTGGTCAAACGGTTGACATTTACACCCGAAATAGTGACTTTTGCAATCATGGAGACTCTAGGGTCAAATTTGGAGAAGTTTGACTTTTTAGTCAAACGATTGACTTTTACAGTCGGAATAGTGACTTTTACAATCACAGAGACTTTAGGGTCAAATTTGGAAAAGTTTGACTTTTTAGTTAAACAATTGACATTTACAGTCAGAATAGTGACTTTTACAGTCACAGAGACTCTAGGGTCAAATTTGGAAAAGTTTGACTTTTTTGTCACACGGTTGACTTTTCCAGTCACTAAGACTCTAAGGTCAAATTTGGACAAGTTTGACTTTTTGGTCAAACAGTTAACTTTTACAGTCGGAATAGTGACTTTTACAGTCACGGAGACTTTAGGTCAAATTTAGAAAAATTTGATTTTTTGGTCAAACGGTTGACTTTTACAGTCAAAATAGTGACTTTTATAGTCACGGAGATTCTATGGTCAAATTTGGAAAAGTTTCACTTTTGGTCAAACAGTTGACTTTTACAGTCAGAATAGTGACTTTTATAGTCACGGAGACTCTAGGGTCGAATTTGGCTTTTAGAAGCCGGATATATGGCTTTGATAGCCGAGGTGATTCTTTGGTCGGGACTTGTGTTTTCGGGATCCTATTTCTAAGGAAAATGCAATGTCACACGATAAATATCATGGCTGCATAAAGATGTGGTTAGCTGTTCACACAATCGTTATGTTATGCACAAGTTTTACATTTGGCTTAATACATCGGTTGGTACTCCAACTTGTCTCCATAATCTGTTTAGCTACCTCAACTTTAGAAACGTCCTCGCAGGTACCTACTTGTGAAAAGTGCGCCTCCTAGTTACAAATCATGTCATAAAAATGGGTATTTGTGTTCGTTTTTATCTGAATTTTTGCGGGACGACTAATAAAAATACAATACACGTCAATGAAAAATTTTGTAATTTTTTGAACAGTGTAACTATTTTTTTAATTAAATTATGGTAACAAACTTTAAAAATTCATAAAAAAAATAGTTACACTATTCAAAAAATTACAAAATTTATCACTAACGTGTATTATATTTTTATTAGTCAGTCCGCAAAAATTCAGATAAAAAAGAACACAAATACCCATTTTTATGACATGATTTGTACCTAGGAGGCGCACTTTTCACAAGTACAGGTACCTGCGCGGACGTTTCTAAAGTTAAGGTAGCTAAATGGATTATGGAGACAAGTTGGAGTACCAACCGATGTATTAAGCCTTTACATTTCGATAATTTATAAAACCTGCACAAGGAGCAAACTGTTAGATGATGCCTACCGCCATTATTCTTCATTCGGTTACTTAGCCTTTATATCAACATAGGACTAGCGAAGTATGCTCGCATTCTTACAAGGTTTGAGGTAACTTCTGGGGAAGTATCTATGGTTCATCTATATGTTGGGCTTCGGTCTTAGTCAAGGGTGCGAAATGGGTACCCTGCACCTTTGTGTACCTGTGAGCGGGCGGGAACTTCTCGCGCGGGGCGGAAAAGCATCTTTTTTCATCGTTCTGGGTCGAGCTGCGCGGGGCGCGAATTCGCCCGGGTTCTGCTTTGTGGGATGAGTCTTTACGATCTCTGGGGGATGATTTTTATTAAAGAGAAAACCGTTTTCAATTCGATTTCCTTTTTAAAGAAAATAGTAAGTAGCAA
>CAOJBI011434547.1:0-10261 GCA_948277035.1 Euphorbia corollata | reverse complement strand
GGAAAAAGAGTCGCCACCCGGTTCAGCTCCACCGGGAATTGTGGTATACTGATCCGTAGTAGGATTTTTATACCTGAAAAGAGAGATTCTGAGTTCGGATATAATGGTTACTAATTTTATTCAAAATTGAGAATTATGTCTTTTTACGATAATTTCGGCCTTACGACGGCTTAGTAAAACAGTAAAAACTAGCCGGGATTTCGGCAGAGTAACGGCGCTACTTGGGATTTCACATAGTAATCCGGACAGAGTTTCCCCTATTTTAGGGTGTCCGGTCTTCATCTGCAATCTCGTTTTCACATATTAATGCATTTTATTGAAAATAAATGGTAAAGCAGCACCAGTGGCTCTTTACCCCAAGCATGGAATGAAAACGAATAAAATAAAGTAAATAAAGTTTGAGGCGTAGAGCCAATACCCTCAGTTACCTTTTCGCTTGTCCAGGATGACATGAGAGCCGGTTCAGGATTGAATTGCCGTTGATTTGACGTGAAACTTTGAGGAAAGTTGAATTGAAAAGTGATTTGTAGGTGTTTGTGGTGATTTGAGAGCGTTTTGACTCGAGTTATGAGAATAATCACGAGTAAAACTAGTTTTGAATGAGTTTTATCAAGTTTAAATCGAAGGTTTCCGAGGGAAACTTGATTTAAATCGAAGCTCGAAGGGATTTGGTTGAGAATCTTTGAATCCGGTAAAGTTTTCACGCGTTTTGGAGCGAAAACTGACGGAATTTGCTCTGGGGAAAGCCGGGATTCGAAACTCTCTTCCGGTTCTTTTCCATTGTCCCCAAATAGAAGGATGGCACTTCCTTTTATAGTATGGAGGTAATTACCTAGAGAGACAAAAATCCCCCAAATCAGGGAAAGCTAGGGTTAGGTGGGGGCCCGGTTCGATTTGGTTTTGATTTTTTCCGAGTTTTCGGTCCGTTTTGAGAAATCGGACGTGATTTTTAGGATTTTTTGGATTTTTGAATGACGGATAAATACGACAATTCGGCTCGTGCGGCTCTTGTCATTCCCATGATGCGAAGTCGGTAATTTTCCTCATCGGATCGAGCGGACCGTGCTAACAATAATAATAATAATAATAATAATAATTTTTGAGCAATTATTTATCCTTAATATTTATTATTGATTATATTTATGAAATTGATGACTTGATTGATTGAAATTTTCAAAATTTATTATAACTTATCAAACCCTTGAAAATGTTTAAGGCTAGAATAAAAAAAACTAAAATGAACAATATGGTTTTATTTGTTTTGAGCCTATTAGTACAAGATCAGTTGTATATGTACTTGTTGGAGGGCCGGTTGTATTTGGTCATACAACTAGACCAACTCTTATTGGATCTACTGGTTCTAGTGCTAACCAAAGCACTAAAAATACTTGCAGTCAAGTTAACCAAAATGGACAGTGTGGTCCTAATGGTTTTGGACTTACTCAAAATGGACAATTTGGTCCTAATGGTTCCGATTTAAATGGAAATGGACTTTTGAGTCCTAAGCTTTTTTGCCTAACGATCAAGAAACATTAGGTTTATATCCTATAACGATACCCGAAGGACCAGAGAAATTCAATGGTGTGAATTTTAAAGTTTGGCTACAGAAAATGTTTTTCAATTTGAACAATTTGAGGCACCATTGAATATTGAAAGATGACCCTCCTATCATTCTCGAAGGAGTAGGTAATGCTTCTTTTCAGTTATCAATAGCTGACTTGAATCATATGGATTTTCTTTTCAATAACTATATCCAGAATGGTGTAATCTTTGACCTCTTTGCAAAAGAATTGTGGGATTCCTTAAAAAGAAAATACCGAATGGATAATAAGAAAAGCTAAGAAATTCTTAGTAGGCCAGTTCCTTAATAATAATATGGTTGATTCAAAGATTGTTACTAAACAAACTATGGCTAAAGCCAACGTGGTGGAGGTCCATAGAGACTCCAAAAAAGGCAAGCAATTTTCTAATTCCAAGTCCATGATGGGACCAAACGGAAGCATATCAAAGGAACATAAGTTCAATGGAAATTTTTTCAATTACAACAAAATGGGACATAAGTTAATTGATTGTAAATTGACAAAAATGGTCAATAACAATAAGACAATTATCATGAAAGAAATTGTTAAAGATGTATACAACATCAACATATATATTGTAATTTCAGAGGTCAATATGATTGACTTAAACCCAATGGAGTGGTGGCTTGACACTGGTACCACTCGTCACATATGTTGTGGCAAGGAGTCTTTTGTTAACATGACACTTACAAATTAAGGTGAGAAGCTCTTCATGGGAAATTATGCCAGTTCCAATTTTAAAGGAAATGGAGCAATGATTCTTAAAATGACTTTGGCAAAGAAGTAAAATTGTAAAATATTCTTGTATGTACCTCACATAAAGAAGAATCTTGATTCTGGGAGCTTATTGAATGCACACATCTTCAAGATGGTATTTGAATCTCAAAAATTTGTTTTGTCTAAACCAAACATGTTATGTAGGAAAGGGATAAGAATGTAATGGAATGTTTAAATTCTCTTATATCTCTTGTAAGCAAAACTCTATTAATCAGAATAAAATTATTGCTTAATTATATGATTCAATCTTGTAATTTGTGACATAGTAGACTTGGATGTTAATTTTGATATGTTACGAAGTTTAATTAAGTTGAATCATATACCCACATTTCATATTGATAAAATGCATAAGTGTGAAATTTGTGTTGAGACAAAATTGACAAGATTTTCTTTTCAATCCGTTGAAAGAAATTCTTAATCACTTGGTTTAATTCATTCAATCAATGGGAGGAAATAAATATTTTGTTACCTTCATTGATGACAGCACAAAATATTGTTATATATATTTGCTTAAAAGCAAAGATGAAGCAATAGAGAATTTGTACTCTATAAGCAAGAAGTTGAAAACCAACTTTATAAAATGATTAAAAAGGTTAGAAGTGATCGTGATGGTGAGTGCGTTATACCATTTTGTAAATTTTGCTCCTGAAATAGAATTATTCATAAAGTAACACAACCTTACTCTCCATAATCAAATGGAGTAGCAAAACACAAAAAGTGTACTCCTAAAGATATGATGAATGCAATGTTAACCACTTTCGATTTACCAAAAAAATTGTGGGATGATGTTGTTTTATCAGCAAATCATCTTTCGAATAAGATACCATGTAAGAAACAAGATAAAACTCTCTATGAATTATGGAATGGTAGAAAACCTTCATATAATTACTTGAAAGTGTGGGGGTGCCTTGCAAAGGTAATGGCTTCATTACCTAAACAAATGAGAATCGGTCCAAAAATGATGGATTGTGTTTTCATTGGATATGATGAGAGTAGTAATGTATATAGGTTTCTTCTGTATGAATCTAAAATCCCAGAATTACAAAAGAACACTTTGATAGAATCAAAGGATGCTTCATTTTTTGAAGGCATGTTCCATGTAAGGAAATAAAAATGGTTGGGATTTAAAAGATCTCATGATTTATTGAAAGTGACAGTCAAGTTTATCAACAAAACGTTGATAATAACAACCATCTTCAACAAGTAGTTGAAGAAGATGATCAAAATTCTCTAAAGGAGAATGAGACGGATCATAAGGTAGAACCTAGAAGAAGTAAAAGGGAAATGATTGAAAAATCATTTGGTATAGACTTCTTAACATATATGGTTGAAGCAGAACCTCAAACGTACAAAGAAGTTATAAGCACTACAGAAAGTCCATTATGGGTAGAAGACATAAGAAGTGAAATTGATTCCATATTGCAAAATCATACATGGGAATTATTGGACCTTTCTCCTAGAACAAAGTCACTAAATTCTAAATGGATTTTCAAAAATAAGCTAAAAGGTGATGAAACAATTAAAAAATAAAAGACTCATTTAGTTTGATATGTATTTTCTTATGTCGAGAATTACCTCCATTAGGATGATACTTGCAATTGCCTCTTTGTAGAATCTAGAAGTTCGTCAAATGTATGTGAAAACTATTTTTCTAAATGGAGGTCTTGAAGAAGAAATACACATGGGACAACCCGAGGGTTGTGTATCTCCAGGCCAAGAAAAGAAAATTTGCAAGTGGTGAAATCTTTATATGGTTTAAGGAAAGCACCAAAACAATGGCATTAGAAATTTGATGATGCCATGATAGTTAGTGGCTATCGCATAAATGAGTGTGACAAATGTATATATGTCAAAGATACAAATGATGGATATGTTATTCTATGTTTAGATATTGATGGCATACTTATTGTTGGAAGAAATGAGAAGATGGTAAAAAGTACCAAGAATATGATAAATTCAAGATTTGACATGAAAGATATGTAATTTTAGGCATCCAAGTAAAACATTCACCTAACTATCTCATATATAGACAGTCACACTATATGGATAAGATACTAGACAAGTTTAACAAAGTGATTTTGGTGTAGCCTTGTTAGTTTGCATTTATCCAAGAATAAAGGTGAAAGCATAGACCAAGTAGAATATCCAAAGATTATAGGTAGTTGTGATCGAATGATAGTGAACCTGCAGGGTCGCTGCGAGGCACCGGTCCCGATGAACGGAGGCGTGGGGTTTTCGAAAATGGTTTGAAGAGTGATGATGTGTAAAATGAGTTTAGTATAAAACAGGTTTTAAAAGACCCGAGACTTGGATCTCTAGTCTTAAGATAGGGAGTCGCACCTGTGAGTGGGCGGTCCTTCCCGTCGACTTGGCCGAGAAAGTTGTTTTCGGGTCGAACTGCGCAAGGTGCGAATTTGCCCGGGTTTCGGTTTTGAAAGTAGGAGTCTTGCACTCTCTCGGGAATGATTTTTATTAAAGAGAAAACCATTTTCAATTCGATTTTCTCTTTAAACGAAAATGGAGATAGTAAAACAAAGTTAAAACCCTATTTTACTGAAAAAGAGTCGCCACCAGGTTCAGCTCCACCGGGAATTATGGTTTACTGATCCGTGGTAGGATTCTATACCTTGAAAAGAGAGATTCTGAGTTCGGATATAATGGTTACTAATTTTATTCAAAAATTGAGAATTATGACTTGTTATGATAATTTTGGCATTACGACGGCTTAGTAAAGCAGTAAAAACTAGTCGGGATTTCGGTAGAGTAACGGCGCTACTTGGGATTTCCCATAGTAATCCGGACATGGTTTCCTTTGTTTTAGGGTGTCCGGTCTTCACCTGCAAACTCATTTTCACATATTAATGCAATTTATTGAAAATAAATGGTAAAGCAGCGCTAGTGGCTCTTTACCCCAAGCATGTAGTGAAAACGAATGAAATAACGTAAATAAAGTTTAAGGCGCAGAGCCAATACCCTCAGTTACCTTTTCGCTTATCCAGGATGACGTGAGAGCTGGTTCGGGACCAAATTTCCATTGATTTGACGGATAACTTTGAGAAAAGTTGAATTGGAAAGAAGTTTGTGGGTGTTTGTGGTGTTTTGAGAGCGTTTTGACTCGAGTTGTGGTTATAATCACGAGTAAAACTGATTTGAGACGAGTTTTATCGAGTTTAAATCGAAGGTTTCCGAGGGAAACTTGACTTAAATCGAAGCTCGAAGGGATTTGGTTGAGAACTTTTGAATCCGGCAGAGTTTTGGCGCGTTTCGGAACGAAAACTGACGAGTTTTACTCTGGGAAAAAATGGGATTCTAAAACTTTTTAAAAATGGAAGGGGGAGCACTTCCTTTTATAGTATTGAGGAAAATATCCGCGGGGCTAATTACCTAGGTAATTAGCCCCGCGGCTAATTACCTATAGGGGGCAGCTCCCCCTAGCTTCCCGAGAAAAGGGGAAGGCTACCCCCTAGGTAAATAGCCCGCGGGCTATTTACCCAAGTAATTAGCCTGCGGGCTAATTACCTAGGGGGACAAAAATCCCCCAAATCAAGGGAAGCTAGGGTTAGGCGGGGCCCGATTCGATTGCGTTTTGATTTTTTTTTCCAGAGTTTTCGGTCCGTTTTGAGAAATCGAACGCGATTTTAAGGTTTTTTTTCGGATTTTTGAATGGCAGATAAGTACGACAATTCAGCTCGTGTGGCTCTTATCATTCTCGTGATGCGAAGTCGGTTAATTTCCTCATCGGGTCGAGCGGACCGTGCTAACAGTTTGTCCCTCGCATATAGGAATTTTGATCGGTAGAAAAATTCACTAGTATGCAAAAGAAATCGCAAAACATTGTGTGAATGCATGAGTTGATATTTTAATTGATTGACATATTTTGCCCCTTTAATTAAAATGTTAACGGGGGCAAAGATATTTCAATTAGAAATTGTTTTGAAATTGGCGCGGGGCCGAAAATATTAATTTTGAAAATTTTGAAAAAATTTTGATGAGTGAAAAGCATGCTGGTGCGTGATTCAGAATATTTTCTGGTCCGCTCGGTTGAAACCGGAACTGAAAACAGCTTGAAAATGCATAAAATATTGAAAAGTGGGGTAAAATGGTAAAATTACCATTTTACCCGGGAATTGGCCGCAGGGCCAATTCCCTGGGTGTAACGGTCATATTTTTGACCGTTACACCAGTAGCGTGGCACGCTACATGCGTGCCACGTGGGGTGGGTAATTAGCCGCGGGGCTAATTACCTATAAATAGAGTTCTTCCCCTCTTCATTTTTCACACTTCTCTCTATCTCTCTAGCTTTATCTCTCTAGAAATTTCAGCTTTTTGCGACGATGTTTTCATTTTTTCTCTTCCCAGTTATGCCCCTGCTGCTCCGGTTCTTCGGGGTTAGCATGTGGTATAAGCTCTACAACGCCCGAGTCGGGCTTCCAGCTGTCACCGTCACTCCTCAAACGATCTATATTGATGGAGTTGCGGTCTCCATTCCTCTTGTGCCGGCGGAGAGTCTCTACGGTATGCCTCCCAACTGGACATATCACTCGATTGGGCCTTATACACCGATTCCGGATGCTCTAGACCCGGCGAGACATCTGTCTCGCAACCTGGTTAGCTCCCTTTTCTTTATTTATTTATTTTAAAATGCATGTTTATGCTTTCAAAACTTATGCATGTCGCGGAATTTTTAGAAAATATCCTTATGCATGTCGCGGAATTTATTTAACTGCCTGATTAGCTGTTAAAAATTCGCGTAGGCTTATCAAATTTGTGAAAAATTATTTTGTGACTTAAAATAATTTTAAAAATATATGCCATGAATTTAAATTTTAGAAAATTAATTTTAATAGGAAATTGCTCCTAAAAATTATCGTAGGTCACAGAATTAATTTAAGAAATTATTCTATGCCATAGATCAGCTTCAAAAAATTATTCCATGTCACGGAATTAACTTTTTAGAGAAATTTTTTTTAAATGCATGCTTATTTTGACTTACTGGGGATTAGTTCTATCAAAACTATGCTCTGTTGGGGATGTATGCATGTTTTATTTTATGAACACTCTTGTTGGGGAATTAATAAATGACATGCTGGGGTATACATGTGTTTAAAAAATTCTTATGCTTGTTGGTTCTGATAACCACTGGAGTTATCAGATATATTTATGCATGAAATTTGAATTTCTAAATGTAGGTGATTGAGCATAACGGAGGTAGTGTACAGCATGTGCACAAGTGGTATAGAGCTTTATCTCCAAGTGCCTGGGCCATTGTTGACGACACTCATGTCGGCGCTATGGTTGGGAATCTGGTGTATAAGCGCTCATGCGGGTATCCTTATCTAAAGAAGGATCTCGTGTCTGCCTTACTGAGCCGCTAGTCCGACACTACCCACACCTTCCACTACTCTTGCGGGGAGTTCACCATCACTCCTCTCGACTACTTTGCTATCACCGGGTTGCCATTCGCCGGTACCATGATCGAGTTCAATGCCACCTTCTCCTATTATCGGTTCGATAGAGAGGCGATTAAGGCCTTGATTGGTTTTTCGGGTACCACCAGGAGTTCTGTCTTTTATGAGCAGCTGATGGACTTCTAGATGCAGGGGCGTGGAGCTAACCGATCAGCCGCTTGCGAGGCTCAGGCTATTATAGCCGCCACCTTATCTTGGTTCTGCTTCCCGATTGGGCGATCTGATATTAATCTTAATATCCTGCCGAGCTTGGTCAATATTCATAGGTTTAATGAGCTTGCATGGGGTCGGGCCACCTTGGCTCATTTGTACTGGGCACTAGATCAGTGCGCCAGGAACAGAATTGAGAAGTTCAAATCTTCTCTGCAGGTGCTCACGGTGAGTCTTCCTGGCTTGATTGATTTGATTCCCTTTTCTTTATTTTCAGTCATTTGAGTGTTTGCTCGTCTTGACTTGTGATTCTTTTTGCAGATTTGGTTTTTCGAGACGGGTATCTTGGATAGACCCTTGTTGGTTCCGGGGACCAACTATTCAAGATATCCCCGACTTCCGCACTACTTTAGAGGGTGGGATATTCGGCTCACTCAGCTTCAGCTCCTGTAGCGTCTCAGGAACCTTACTACTGACCAGGTATTTTGATTCCACGTTTGAGTTCATCTTTATGTCGTTGGATTCATTTCTAACATTCGACCTTTCTGAATGTAGATTAGGACTGCTCCTTAGGGAGTGTCATCTTCTCCTGATTAGACTCGCGAGATGGTGTCGGCTATGCCTTTCATGGGCAGACACCTATTCATTGCCAGCCCTCAGTCCATGGAGTGGTATTTGGGGAGAAGGATTCACGGATGCCATCTTCCTTCCAACTTAGATTGACTCTTCCTCCACTTCCCAGTTGGTTGTTTTGGACTCAGAATGCTTACAACCTGGCGAGATTGAGCCATGAGGGTGAGGAGTATGCTATCACTAGCTTATCGGGGGCTTATATGGAGTTTGTCGGACTCGACTTCTCGGTTGGCTGGATATGGACCCTAAGCCTGTCCTGGCTAATTATGATGAGGATAGGCATGATAGGGCACCTTCCAGCAGAGGTGATGGTCCCCCCAGGTGGTGGTGGTCCTTCGAGCGGTGCTGGTCCATCGGGTGGATCCGGTCCTTCAGGTTCTCGTGGCACTACCAGAGTGACGGTAAGCTTTTATCTGAACTATCCTTATTCATTTTCTTAGCTTCTAAAGTATTTGCATACTGACTTTGTGTTTGTGTTTGCTTTGAAACATGATCATCAGGGTAGGAAGAGGACTAGGAGCAGGCCCATAAGTTCTTCTGCTTCCTTCGCTGCAGCTTCAGCTGACTCAGTTGTGGTTCCTGGTCACAGTAATATTCATCCAGATCAGCTTGCCTTTACAGTCTTCAGGCCGGACGGGAGTATCCATGTGCCAGTAATCGAGCCATACTATGATCTTAGCAGGCTTGTGACTTATGCCCCTGCAGATGCTACTTATGTGAGTATCGTTCTCGACTTTGTACCTTTTTATCTTTTTTGAATTGGTATCTGATCTTAAATCTCGCTTTTAGGTTCCTGTGGCTGATAGTACCTGTGAGCGGGCGAGCCTTTCCGAGATCCGAAAAGTATTGTTTTGATGAACTGGGTCGAAATGCGCGAGGCGCGAATTCGCCCGGGTTTTAGAGATAAGAGTCTTACGATCTCTAGGGGATGATTTTTATTAAAGAGAAAACCGTTTTCAACTCGGTTTTCTTTTAAGAAAATAATAAATAGCAAAACAAAGTTAATACCCTATTTTACTGAAAAAGAGTCGCCACCCGGTTCAGCTCCACCAGGAATTGTGATATACTGACCCGTGGTAGGATTTTTATACCTGAAGAATGAGATTCTGAGTTCGGATATAATGGTTACTAACTTTATTCAAAAAAATTTAGAATTATGACTTTTAAGATAATTTTGGCATTACGGCGGCTTAGTAAAGCGATAAAATTTAGCCGAAATTTCGGCAGAGAAACGGCGCTACTTGAGATTTCTCATAAAAATCCAGACAGGGTTCCCTTTATTTTAGGGTGTCCGTTCTTCACCTGCAAGCTCATTTTCACATATTAATACAATTTATTGAAAAAAAAATGGTAAAGCAGCGCCAATGGTTCTTTACCTCAAACATTTGATAAAAACGAATGAAATAACTTAAAGAAAGTTTAAAGGCGTAGAGCCAATACCCTCAGTTACCTTTTCACGATTCCAGGTGTGAGCGGGCGGGACCGTGAACGGTCTTTTTCGGTAGGCGGGTCAGAGCTGCGCGAGGCGCGAACTCGCCCGGGGTTTTTGTGGATGAGAGTCTTTACGATCTCTGGGGGATGATTTTTATTAAAGAGAAAACCGTTTTCAATTCGATTTCCTTTTTAAAGAAAATAGTAAGTAGCAAAACAAAG
>CAOJBI011432671.1:0-10957 GCA_948277035.1 Euphorbia corollata | reverse complement strand
CGGATCAGTGAAAAAATGCTTTCTGAATCTATGTTTCCGGTCAATCCGCTGGATTTTCCTACCAGGAAATCGAGCGGAGTGGTTGACAGAGTGTGAATAAAGAGGAAACAGAACCAGGACCGCTCCCCCATTCCAGAACTTTTCTATAACAAAGCAAAATCAACAGCAACAAAGAAAAATCAAAATTAATCTAAAGAATAACAAAGCAAAAGCGAACTAACCTCTTGAAAGAATGATGGAGAAGACGATGGAGAACTGATAGAGAAATTGCTACTACTGATGATAGTAAGGCAACTGTTGGTGGATCAATATTGGATTACAATTCTTCAGGCCCAAAGGCCATGCAAGTTTATGTACGGAAGAAGAGACAGAAGGAGGATTGTGCAGCACTCATGTGAGTTTGTTAGCAAGCTGAGCTGGCAGCTGAGGAAAGTAATGATGAATAGTTATATATGGGTGCAAGAGGAGTATGTAAGGGGACATGTTTTGTTTTGTGAGGAAGGCTGCTGAAAGCAGGGTCTCTACGTTGTAGAAAGGAGGGTTTGCTCTCTGTGGGGCTTTAAGCCATATACTGTATTTCTTTTCATTATCAAATCAATATAATTCCAGTTCTTTCTTGATTGTTTGTTACTATTCAATATCTGTGCTATTTTCCCCATTATTTAGCGCCGTCTGTGGGAAATTCCTTGCTCCGACAATGGAGGGAAATGACGTGCCACCAGTTCAGACTCGAAATCAGGCCATCGTTCATTTTCAAGGCAAACTGGAACTCCATGATAAACAGATTGAAGAAATGCAACAATCCATGGGTGGGATGTGACGTTCAATGGATAATATGCAGAAAACGGTTGAAGAATATGGTGCTAAGCTTGATTTGCTTATTGCCCAACTTCAGAAACAGCAAGGTAAGTAACCAGCAGTAGAATCTTCAACAATTTTTCATGATTTTGTTCAAATTGAAGATATAACTGAAGAAGAAACAGAGCAACACCAGCTACTCACCCCAAACCGCCAATCTCAGTCCAAAAAACAGCCGCTAAACACCAAAAATTTCATGGAAAGACGAGGACCCAGCTCTTCCAATCTCAATTTTCAGGTTCGGGATAATCATTTCGATGGATCCGTTGTTGCGATGCCCAAAGTGAAAATTCCAGTGTTCACCGGCTCTGATCCTCGCTCTTGGCTAACACAAGCAGACTTATATTTCAGGGTCCATAATACCCCTGAAGCGTTGAAGCTAACTTTGGCCCAGATGTGCATGACGGGAGTCTCCCTCACATGGTTTTCACGGCTTATACGAGATAATCCTCAAATCTCATGGGGAGTGTTTCAAGAAAAACTGCTACAACATTTCTGTGATAGACGAGTTCAGAATGCTTATGAGGAGGTAAAAACCATCAAACAAACAAAGTCGATTAGTGAATATATTGAAGATTTTGAGATGATTACGGCTTTCATCCCTAAGGAATCTGAAGATCAATTCCTAGGGTTCTTTATTGGCGGTTTGCGAGATGAAATCCGGCCATGGGTGCAAACTTTGCGGCCTAAAACTTGTGAAGATGCTATGGAATTTGCCAGAGATATCGAGCTTTCTTATGGATATTCTGCTGGAAATTCTACTTTGAAAGATAAAGGAGGAACAAGAATGGTGTCTCCATCAATTGCTTATTCTTGGAAGGCCCAACCCACAAGAGACTTGGCCCAAAGAACAGAGATAGATATGAAACCCAATTTGCTAAATGATGGACAACGTTCTAAATGATATGTACCACCGATACCTTCTCAATATCCAAGAAATAGAGGGCTACGCCACCTGTCTATGAAAGAACTCGAGGAACGCCGGAAGAAAGGGCTTTGTTTCAAGTGCTCGTAGCCCTATAGCCCTCAACATCGTTGCACTGTGGGAGAGCTACGTCTTACTATTTCAGAAAAATGAAGCGTGGTTAGAATCTGAAGAATCATTGGGTGAAACAGTAACCAAACTCGATGATGAAGAGCAAGGGGTGGATGGTGAGTGTTCCGTTCTTGAATTGTTACACACCACATCAATCCCTCAGCACAGCCCAAGCACTATGAAGCTGAAAGGAGAACTATGTGGCATACCAATTGTGATTCTGGTGGATTCTCGTGCAACTCACAATTTCGTTTCCACCAAATTGGTACAATCTCTTAGCTTAATTACTCAATCAATTCCTCCCTTATCAATTAAATTGGGTGATGGTTACAAAATATCAGTGCAAAAACTCTGTTCTGTGGAATTGTTATTAGGAGGAGCTAATTTTATTGTCTCAGCCTTGGTTTTTGAGTTGGGAAAGTTAGACATGGTTTTGGGAATGTCATGGTTACAATCTCTAGGTGAAGTCTTGCATAACTGGGAGTAAGGTTGGATGAAATTTAGTCGGGCAGGTCAACCCATTGAATTGCGAGGTTTGAGCCACAATCGCAATGAGTTGGCAGCATTGCAGGTTTGGTTGGGTGGAGAGAATCAAATGCTCACTAAAAGAATGCAGTCGATAAAAGGGAGTAATCCATTTTCCATTTCATCCACACTGAATCTCCAACAATCGGCAGCACTTTAGTCAATGTTAAAACATCATCAAGCTGCTTTCGCTGTCCTACAAGGCCTTCCACCCCGTCGTCGTCATGATCATGCCATCAATCTTATACCAGGGCAAGGAGCGGTCAATGTCAAACCATATCGTTATCCTCATGTCCAAAAAGAAGAAATCCAAAGGCAAGTCACGGAATTGCTAGAAATGGGGTTCATCCGCCCTAGTCAGAGTGCTTTTTCAAGTCCAGTACTGTTAGTGAAGAAGAAAGATGGTTCATGGCGGTTATGTATTGATTACAGGGCTCTCAACAAAGTCACCAACCTGGATAAATACCCAATCCCTGTGGTTGAGGAGTTGCTCGACGAATTACACGGGGCACAATTTTTCTCTAAATTAGACTTTAAGTCCGGGTTTAATCAGATCAGGATGCGTGAAGGGGACGAAGAGAAGACGGCTTTCCGTACTCATGATGGGCATTACGAGTATCTAGTAATGCCTTTTAGCCTTACCAACGCGCCGTCCACTTTTCAAAGTATGATGAACGATTTATTGAGGCCTTGGTTGCGGAAAATGGTACTCGTTTTCTTCGATGACATCTTAATTTATAGTCGAACTTGGGAGGAACATCTCCAACACTTATCATTGATTTTGCAATCATTGATGGACAATCAGTTAAGGGTCAACCAAAAGAAATGCTCTTTTGGCCTTCAAACAGTAGAATACTTGGGGCATCTAATTTCTTCTGGAGAAGTTTCTGTGGATCCTAACAAAGTTCAAGCCATTCAAAATTGGCCTACTCCTAAGAATGTTAAAAGGGTACGGGGATTCCTTGGCTTAACTGGATATTACCGAAAATTTGTCAAAGATTATGGTAAACTTGCCAAGCCATTAACGGAACTCACAAAACGAAACAACTTCTCATGGACATATTCTACTGAGGCAGCCTTTCACCTTTTGAAAGATAAACTTAGCTCCACTCCTCTATTGGCCCTTCCAGATTTCTCTAAAGAATTCTATATTGAATGTGATGCTTCTGGGGGTGGTTTAGGTGCAGTCCTTATGAAGAGTGGCAGACCAATAGCATACTTCAGTAAGGCATTGTCACCTAATAACTTGTCCAAGTCAGCGTATGAAAAGGAACTCATGGCACTTGTCCTCTCCATCCAACATTGGCAACCATATTTGTTGGGGAGAAAGTTTGTAGTCTACTTAGATAAGAACGGCATTTACTTAAGCAACGAGTTACTACAATGGATCAACAAAATTGGCTTGCTAAGCTAATGGGATATTCCTTTGAGGTTCAATACAAGCCAGGTTCTTACAACCGCGCAGCAAATGCTCTTTCCTGTCCGCATGATCAAGGGGATTATTTTTCCTTGATTTCTTCTCCAAAATGGCTGGATAGTGACAAAATTAAGGCAGAAGCTCGAGCTGACCCACTACTGCTCCCAATAATTAAAGCTCTAAAAAAGACCCCTCTTGTCGCCCAGCCTACAGCTTGCGAAATGGGAATCTATATCGACGAGGCAGCCTTGTTATTTCAGCTCAATCTCCATTCATTCCCAGAATCTTGGCTGAATTCCACAATACCAAAACAGGAGGACATTCGGGGTACTATCGCACCTACAGACGAATTATGGGCACTTTTTATTGGAAAGGTATGATAAACACAATTCAGAACTTTGTTAAACAGTGTTCCGTGTGCCAACAATTTAAAGCTTCTATCTTATCTCCTGGAGGTTTACTTCAGCCCCTTCCTATTCCAGCAGAGATTTGGTCTGACATTTCCATGGATTTTATAGTAGGGATGCCAAAATCCAAGGGGTATGATGCAATAATGGTTGTGGTGGATAGACTTAGTAAGTACAGTCACTTTATAGCACTCAAACACCCTTATACAGCCAAGTCACTTGCTGAAGTGTTTGTCAAGGAAATTGTGCGCTTACATGGCTTCCCTTCCTCTATTATTAGCGATCGTGACCTTGTTTTTATGAGTCGATTTTGGCAAGAACTATTTAGCCTGCAAGGGGCACAGCTGCATTATAGCTTGTCCTACCACCCAGAGATCGATGGCCAAACGGAGGTTGTTAATCGTTGTCTTGAATCTTACCTTCGATGCTTTGCTTCTGATCAACCCAAATTCTGGTCTTTGTGGCGTCCATGGGCTGAGTTCTGGTTTAATACAACTTTTCATGTCACCACCGGTACAACCCCGTTCGAAGCAGTTTATGGGAGGAAGCCACCTACTATTTTCAGTTTTGGTCCCCATGAAATTCAGGTTGAAGCCGTGGCTAAAGCTCTGACTGATAGAGATGAAGCTCTTAGGCAGCTCAACTTACTTCGGTCCCAGCAACAAATGAAATCTCAAGCAGACAAGCATCGTAGAGATGCGCAGTTTTCCGTAGGTGATTGGGTGTATTTAAAACTAAAACCTCATCGCCAACAAACGGTTCAACGCCGGGTTTACCCTAAGCTTTCTGCCAGATTCTTTGGGCCATACCAAATCACGGCTCAAATGGGTTCTGTCGCCTACCGTTTGCAGCTCCCTCCAACATCCCGTATTCATCCTGTGTTCCATGTTTCCTTGTTGAAACAAGCGCTTGGGGCAAGTTCTAGCTCCAATGAGTTGCCACCTGAACTGGAAATTGATCTGACTTCTACCATCTATCCAGAAAGAATTCTAGCAACCAGAGTTGTTCAGAAACATGGTGCTACGGTATCTCAATGGCTCGTCCAATGGAGTTCACAAAGCATTGAGGAAGCAACATGGGAAGACGAGTTCACAATCAAGAGTGAATTCCCTACTTTGCATCTTGAGGACAAGACTGTTCTTAAAGGGGGAGGTAATGATAGAGAAATTGCTACTACTGATGATAGTGAGGCAGCTGTTGGTGGATCAATATTGGATTACAATTCTTCAGGCCCAAAGCCCATGCAAGTTTATGTACGGAAGAAGAGATAGAAGGAGGATTGTGCAGCACTCATGTGAGTTTGTTAGCAAGCTGAGCTGGTAGCTGAGGAAAGTAATGATGAATAGTTATATATGAGTGCAAGAGGAGTGTGTAAGGGGACATGTTTTGTTTTGTGAGGAAGGCTGCTGAGTGCAGGGTCTCTACGTTGTAGAAAGGAGGGCTTGCTCTCTGTGGGACTTTAAGCTATATACTGTATTTCTTTTCATTATCAAATCAATATAATTCCAGTTCTTTCTTGATTGTTTGTTACTATTCAATATATGTGCTATTTTCCCCATTAAGAACTGGAGAGAATTTTGAGCGGCTTAATGAGAGTACAAGACTGGCAGCTGAGAAATAATGTAGGGTTTCTTAACTTTATTTATATATAACGGATCCGGGTCCATCTGTGAAATCCGATACCAGATCCGTATCCGTTTTATTAGATTCGGATCCGACCCGAATCCGACGGATCTATAAAAATAAGATCCAGATCCTAAAAAACGGATCCATTGCCATCCCTAATTATATCACAAACTAGGCAAAACCGGAAGACCGTCTTTCATAACCAGACGGATGAAGTGTGCAGTGCATATATATTCCTGCTTGCACAGATGAGCACCTTCAGAAGTTAATGTTCTAGATCCTTTGTAAATTTGTCAAAATCTGGCTGCTTTAGCTTTTCATCTCCAAGCAATTCTTTGCCCTGCTCCAACTAAAAGCCTTTCCCAATCGTGCCAGAATGAAGTCCGCATAGAACAACTAATGTTCCACCTAAAAGTATCCATTTCCAGTCAACCCCGTGATCATTGTGCCTTAGGACATATACCATTTGATCCCTGTCTTCTTCCTCATTACCTGGTTCAGTTTCTGAAAACTCAGCACTTTCATCAAATGAAGCTTTTGTTGTTATCCTTGCCACAAGTGCTCTTCGAGATATCGAAGACTCAGTTTTTCTAGCATTCTGGAATTCATGCCTGAATGTATTCTAGAGTTCCCAGCATGCCATGACGCACACCCAATTTAGCCACATCTTTGGGGATCCCCATATCCTCGTAGTGTAGTAGTATAACCTCACACACAGACATCTGCCCATCTCCTTTGCAAGATTCAACTGCATCCATTGATGAAATTAGGCCAACAAAGAACCACTTATTGCATTGTCAATAAAGGGAGGTGCTATTAATTAGGCAACTTAAATGCTTAGCAATGTTTACCAGCCCAGATAACCCAACTTGAGAAATAAAGTTCCACACACCTTGGCTTGTCTCACTTGGGAAGGCCTGGATATGGCACCCCCTGAAAATGTTGCAATGCAGCAAATCAGCTCTAATCATTACTCCAAACCTCTAGACATTTTTGTGAATTTTAGATACAATGATGATATTAGATTGAAGTATTCAAGATAATCTAATTCACAATGACTTGAAAGGAAATCCTAAAGGTCAACTGAATTAAACAAGCTAAGGGTTGGAGGCACTTTGCTTGAACCCAAAAAGAAAGAAGAGAATTAGAGAGTAAGACATCAATATTGGAATGAACCAACCTTTGTTGCACAATAATAAGTCTTGCCAGCCTCCCATATTCTACGGCCAATGATGCACTCCCGGTCACTGCAAAAAAAAAATGGGAACTGCAAATTGGAGGAACAAACTTTTTGTCATTTAATTATAAGAAAAGCATACAAGAAACCCTGAATCGTTACATTTCTGCTCCACTTACCATTTTAATCCAATGAACAATCATGGTTCCTGTATGAGGAGATACCTCTAATATTTTGAAGTATGCAAGCATAGGATCCCATTTCATTCGAAAATCATCATCACACAAAAATTTCTAATAAGTTCTGGAGTTGCATCCTCATAGACAATTCTACTACGGTAAATAGTCGGACGTGTCTGATAAGCAAAATCACCAACAAATACTAATTATATCATTAAGACCACAACTAGAGTACAAAAACAGTCACTATATATGAATATAACTATATAAACAAGGTAAATGATCACTAGTAACATAACATGCTATGTCTAAAAAGAAAAGAAAAGAATAGTAAGCAGTGGAAAACCTACATTATTAATCAGGCATATGAAACCTAAGTAGCTTGTGGCATAAGAGAAGCTAACAACAACACATATCATCAGTTTACAACACAAACCGAGAGAAATAACATGTTTGGGAGTTACATTAAGTATATAGAATATACAATTGAAGCACAATAGTATTTAGTACAGTATGAAAAACAGTATTTTCACTTGAGAATATGCCATTAAAAGATATCAAATGCTGACAGGTCAAGTGGATTACCATATATGACCAGAAATAAAACATAAATAAGGATGTGGAAGGAGAGAATATTCTCTCTCTTTCACCACATGTATGATGTATCTATCCATTTCTATGAGTGGGGAACCGGAAGGGTATAGTTCCATCCAATGCTGATAGTTCTCAAAAGAACTTTAACCTGATTAGGCCGAGATTCTACCTGAGAATTATGGCACCAAGCTTGGTATGCCATATTTGAAGTGGATCTTTCCATCATAGATTGCCATTCCATATACCCATCCTTGCCTTCAAATCTTCAAGATGTAGCAGGTGTTCCAAATCATTTTCTGTGACAAGACCTAACCCCTCTGCTGGTTCACAGGAGCTGCACAAAATTTGGGCTATCATAAACCAGATTGTCACAATAATCCAGTATCAACAATAACAATAATCAAATATGACTACAACTTAAAAAGAACACAATGCCTGAAAAACTGAATAAAACGAGATTAAAGGGTAAAAATATCAAAAAATCCATATAATATTCTAAATGGAAAACGTCATCACCATCAGTACCTGAAACAAAAACAAAGAGAAAGACTTGATATGTAATATGATGGCAAATAAAAGACTATTACAGGTTTAATTGTTCTCCGAAACATTGTAGGTTTGCCTGATGCTAGAGGAAAATATTAAATATAATTGCACTAGACTCTCCTCCTCCAGTCTTTCTTACCTGAATGCTAGACCAATATTGAACGCAAGCAATTCTTCTAACGCAGTTCAGAACTCGTGACAAATTGAGCATGAAACACAAAGCTGAATGCATCAGGGAACTGTTGCCACAGAAACCAGGCTAATCAGCTTACCACATTGTGAATGAGTAAATGCCACAAAAATCATGCACAAAAACTTGAAAGTCAAATGGGAACCATTACTTCTGAACTAAAAAAACTGCAGATGATGAAACACTACCCTTAATATTAAGCTTCAACAAATATATTAGATGAAAATATATAGTTTGTCGTGTTATACTATCCGAGGACTTAAAACAGAAGCATTTGGTCACACTGCCCCTTCCACTTCAAACAAGTATATATGATCGTATCTTAAGTCCCCAAATCAGAAACCATATGATCTTAAGGAACCACATTGACACAAAATAGCATATTATGAATAACACGTACAAAGAGAATACTAGGAAAGAAGTTGAAAAGGAGGAGTTTCGAGAGAGACATTCCTTAATCACATTTATTTGAAAATCCAAGATAAACATAAACAGGTAGGTTAACGCGATACTGAAATTTCTGTTTTCCAAATCCTAATAATAACATAAGAATCGGAAAATCGATACTCACCTAATTGAACCATCGTCCACATCCCTCAAGTTCCGGAGACTTCGTCGATGGTGATTTTCCAATCTTGCCCTTAAAATTGGACCAAACGGTACGGCAAAGAGAGAAAGCCGAAAGAGCAGTAAAAGTCAACCAAAGGCGACGAGCTCCAATCCAGGAGGGGCAATCCACAAAAACTTACTGCGGAGACCAAGAAAAACCAAGCCAGTCCACCTAGGCCGCCACGACCAACCGATTACGAGGCCGATCATGACGGCAAGCCATATAGGAACTGCGCAAAGCAAAATGTCAACGAATGTTTGATAATGGACGGTTTCTTCCAAAAATCCATCAGATCGAAGAATGTCTCGTCCATTTCCGTCGTTCCTGAAAAATCAGAGCCTTGTTCCGTTACTGATCGAGAAATTGCAGCTCCACATGGACAGATTTTGAAAAGTGCGATTGCGTTGGGGGATAGACCAAGGGAAATTTAAAAAATGTGGGATTTTAGAGGTTGTTGCGAAGATGACGTAGGCAGTTGTAAAATTGGGAGTATGCATGGAATAACCTCAGTCCCAAGTCACTTTTAGATTTTTAAAATTATAAATAAAGAAAAAAGAGACAACAAAAACACGCGTAAACAACAACAAGAGACAGTTTTACCGTTTACTGTTATATTCTATAAACGCTAGAGTCCAAATAAGCTCCATTTGATGTCAAAACACGGGGTAAATGCATCGTTATCCTTTGTTAATAAAAGTCATTCCCTCAACTTGCAAAGATCGTATCCTTCTACCAACTTGGTAAAATTACTTAGCCCCCTCAACATTCGATGGTTGATTGATTTTTCAAATAATTATTTTTTTTATCTCTAATCAAAAGTTGACATGTGATATTAAGGGGGCGAACTTATATGTTCTTTCCAAGTTCAAAAAGCTGATTGGAACTTTGAAAATTTAGAGTGGCATCCACCTTTTATTGCCAAGTTAAGAGAGTGTTGATGTATTTAACCTAAATTTAACTTAGAAATAGAACTCTCGTATATGTGCATTAATGAGAGAAAATTTATAAAATACGACAATTTCAAGAAAAATATCATGTGATTTCGCTCAGTTAAAAACTAGATCTGAGATATTTTATTTTTGCAAAATGGGGACTGAAATTTCAAAACGTTAGCAAATAAAGATTTTACACTAACTTCGTTAAAAATGATGACATGGCAAGGGATAGGATATGAAACTCAACTTTCTTCTTCATTATTTTCTCAAACCCTAAATCAAACCCAACTGAAGATTAGACATGTTAGCACGTCGCGTTTGAACACTCACTTTTTAAAAAACCAGGCCCGAACATCAAAGCTCAAGGTTTAATGGGTCATGCTTGGTTTTTATATAAATACCAAAGCTTGGCCGGAACCCAGACCGACGTATAACTTTATTTACTTATAATATATTTTTACATTAAATTTATAATTATTTTGAACTTATATTTTATTTTATTAAATTCGTAATTTTTGACCGAAAAAGATAACCTACTATATTAAATTAGAGACAATTACAATAATTAAAGGTGAACAAACATAAACCTTACATGCCGAAGAATCGGCTGTTCTAGCTAACAACTGTATAACATGATTCGCAGATGAGTAACATAGACTACCCAAAAACTATTTTAAACATAAAATCAAAATTTAATACCGGAAAAAAACACAACAAATCCAAACATACTAATCTTGCTATTACACAAGATAAAACATGTTATACAAGAAGACTTACTAAATAACAAAAACAAAAAAAATAAACTTTTCAATCTATGTTTTTTTATATCAACTAATATTGTGTATCTATGACCATAA
>CAOJBI011431596.1:0-11754 GCA_948277035.1 Euphorbia corollata | reverse complement strand
TTTAGTATAGTTGTTTTGCTGCATCTGTCAAATTCTTTCACAAAATCTAAATCATTTTGATTTGTTGCCAGAGCCTTCTCGTGTTCTTGACCCTTCTGCGCCAGACCCGACACTCTTAGTTGTGGAACAGGATAAGGTTGCTGAGAAATCTAATGAGCTTGTTGACTCTGGAGAGCACCTAATTTATGAAAAAGAGGTGGTTTTTGAATCCCACTCTCATTCTCATTCCAATGAAAATGATGTCTCTATAGTTATTGAATCCGACTCTTCTGCTACTGAGGATACTCAGAAGAAATCTTATGCATCAATTGTGAGTTTGACGCTTAAGATTTTCTTGGTAAGCATAAAAAATTGATTTTCCACTTTTACCCCTCCTTCTTCATAAAAAATTGACAGTGTGGTGGCTGTTTCCTTTCTTTGCTAACGGAATGGTACCTCGATCCTTGTTTTGTAAAAAAAAATACCTTAATCCCCATTTTGCAAAAAGCTGAAACCACAAGGTACTTTTTTAAAGTTTGCCCTATTAATTATTCAATTATATTTCCGATGATATTTAGGAGGAGCACATAATTTTTTACGATAAAGTTTTCTTTATGACTTATGAAGCTACCGAAGAACATTAACAACTTAATAGTTTATTTCGGTCCATAACTTATTTACAATATTTGCTCAATGCTTTTTCTTCTGATTTGTATCATTTATCTATAGGCATATATTAATAATATTGCATCCAATTTACACTAAATTATTTCACATTATTTAAATTGAATAAGAAAAATAACTTTTTTTTCTTGTATATCATAGCACTACCTCAACAATCAGTCTGAAAGAATAGTCAAATTTGAAGGTAGCATTATCAATATTGATGCTTAAATTTGTTTTCTTTTAACAAGACCCGGTTAAAATTATTATTCGTCGAGCCGGGTTAGTATATTAACATAAATACCAAACTCGACCTATAAAAGTTCGGATCTTGATAGGTTCGGGCCGAGTTTATTGGAAATATGAGTATGTAAACCCGGTCCATCGAAATGGGACCATCGGAGCCCTGCATGATGAATAGGTTATTCAAATTTAGGAAAATAATTTCGAACCCAATGGAAGACTGCCGCAAAAGCTTATGGGTTTTGAGTTGGAATTGCAGCTCTTCAAAGAATATATCGATTCTCAAAAAAGATTGTGAATGCTGAATCCAGTGAGAAGGGAAAAAAGATGTAAACCATAAACCTCAAGTGACCCCATTCAAAATAAGCACATCAACTCTGCAACTACTTTTGTTTTTTCCTTCGTTTACAAGTTTAATATGTTGAAATATCAAAAAGATTTTCTTCTCCAATTTTTCACTTCATGGATCCCACAAAACACCAAATTTTGTCAAGGCAACACCAAAACTTATCTTGCTTTTATCTATTCACATACATATGATAATTGCAGTACACTGGCATTCTTTAATCTCTTCATATACATGTTTGTTTTTTATGTCTCTCTATGGTCAACTTTTCCAGCTATACAAATTTTTGTGATGTAGCTCTTTTCCGACCCGAAACTGTTTTCTTTACAGCTCCAACTGAGACTAAGAAATCATCGAGAGATGACAAAGTCTTCATGTCATCTGGTGGGAAGTAGCTGGCCGCCTTTCCCATTATCGATGCAAACAACATCGACAAAGAAGGTCGAGTAACGTATCGATCATCCAACAGCTCATCGAGGAATGCAAATGCAGCTAACAAATCGGACCTGCTGGCGTTTATTGGAGCAGCAAAATGCGCAGGGATTATTCTCTTGAATCGCCAATCCCGAGCTATTCTATCAATCCAATCCCTCACCTGAAGTTCAATAAGATTACTACGACCAAACCAAACACATCCAATGAAAATAAGGTTCTTACCTTTTCGGGAACTTTGCTGAACACCAGAGTCTTTACAATAGGAGAAACAATCAACTTCTGTGACATTTGAGCAAAACTAGCGTTAGGTTCCAACAGATTCGATGGACCGAGGAACAAGATTTGCAGAACCATTCTTTCCCATCCTGACCCAACATGACAAATTTTGTGTTAACTAAAGGACTAACCTTTTTGATGGTTCAGTTTGCAAATCGGGGACTAAAGGACTCACCTTTTTGACGGTTCATTTGGTTGTCGACAACTGGCTCATCAGAGACTTCCTTCCCTTTACTCAGAATTTTTACTGCCAAGCCGTTCTTTGCTGACGCTAACAAGGATTCGTTGCTAATACATTGAGGTGGTTTTCTCGGGACAAAAATTACGGCGTCTGTTACTAGTAGACTTCTTGAACGCTTATGATAGAAAGCAACCTCAACATATGGACCGATTCCTGAAATCATCGAGAATATGCCTCGTATACTGATATACCTTTATACAAAGATTTAGTTAAGATGCAAGTAATTTAAGATGTCATTTACCGACTTCTGGCGAGCTTAACACTTTCTGTTCTATCTCATCAGCCCATGGGGCTGACAGATCCTCGTCTTTTAAGGTTTTGGCACGAAAAATCCCGAAAAATTCAAGCGGCAAATTCAAAGGCCAACTCCATTGCCTTGGAGCAACCCATATTTGGGCTTGGGGGAACTTCCTTGAAAACGGACCGACAAAAATTTTGTGCTCATAAGCAAATGTAGGCAGAATAATGTATTCTACGGGAGCACCTAATTCCTTTACAAGCTGCAAATTGAATTATATCAACACTCTTATTAGTTCCAACTACATACTGACTATTGAGTGTCTTGATTAGTAAAATTTGTGAAGGAGATAAGACCTTGATACACTCCTCGGTAGGAGCAATGGGGGCATGGACCCATAATCCTCCAGATTTGAGTTTGATGACTGTCATTCGAATGTTTGTCGAGACACTGCTGAAGCCTAATGCTTGCTCTTGCTCGAATAGCCACATGCAACCTTTAACAGCCTGCAAATGGTATTAGGATAAGTTAATTTAAAATCAGAAGAAAATTATTTTTGCAGTAAACTTTTCTACTTATTAGCATATCACAAAGTTTTCTTACCAAGTCGCTGCTAAGCTTTCTTGATATCTACAACGACATTCAATCTTGAAAAACACAAACTCTTTTGTGTGGTTCTTTAGTGATTCACCAATCTCATGTTTTTTTCAGTTCACAATAAGAATTGGGTAATCTAAGAATATTTCACCTATCAATAAACAGCATTTCAACTCTCCCTCTCTATTAAGAATCTGGCTGAAAATAAATCAAGCTCAATTCGCCATCCTAAACCTCAAGTTACAAATGTACCAAAAATAAGTGTGAATCACCTTATGAAAATTATACAAATATCCAAACGACATATATGCAAAACCTACGTTTGTAATGTCAAAACTAAGCATACAAATTCCTGCAAAGCAACAGAGTACAAGTAAAAGTGGAAAAAGCTTGCAACTTTGTTCACAGGCGAACTAAAAAAATAATCAATCGTGCTCATAAAAGGATAAATTCAAGCACAAGCAGAATCGAATGTCAGAAAATGACCTCAGTCCTAATAGTGCGTCTGTTGAGGAAAGGACCAAGAGGAAAAGGAAAGCCTGTGAAGTTGAGATAGAATCTGCTACCATTTGAGCCTTTGCTGCTACTGCTAGTAGTGGTTGGGGTATTGCTTGCTGCTGCCACCACTAAACTTCTTTTATTGCAGGGTTTCAACGGTAAGCAAATACCCTTCAAAGACCCACCCAAAAGACTACAACTTGATTCTTTTACAGAGATTGGGTTCTGCAATATAGTGGATGGTGGAGAAGAAACTGCAATGGCTGCCACCATTTTGCACTGTTAATGTTTTTCTACAAGCAATTTGAAAGTTTAATAAGGGCCGGGGATAATGTTATATAGAACCAACTTCAAGGCTGTGTTTGTGACACGTGGACGCCTGTCTGTGTTGGATTTTCCTACTTGGGCTCTGTTTAATGGAGTTTATTGTGGTTTGTAAATAAATGAACTTTGTAGAAACCAACAATCTCAATGCAATTCTTAGACCAGGAAATTGAACCTTGTTGTTAAGAAGATGTGAGCTCTTAATTGGAATTCAGCCAATCAGGCAGCCAGATACTGAACAGCCTTCTTTCATTAAAGAGTATTATTAAGCCTTAATCTTATTAATTGGAACTAATCCCATTGCAGATAAGGTTTCAGTACTGCCAAAAATGTTCTCCGGTTCATAAGCTGGTAATAGACACAACGGATACGACAAAGAGAATCAGAGACTGAATCTAAAAAAGTTCAGTGTCAGGTTCCATTTCTACTTCTCTCTACAAGTTGATAGCATTCTTTGCATGCATGAGATTACTTTAAAATTAACTTGGGTTTGATTCTAATGTCAACTTATGAAATCTCAAAAAATGCAGGAACTGCATATTATGCAAACAATATACCAAGCACAAGCACATAACGTTTTGACGTTAGAAGTCAACATCAACCCATCGATAATTGGAGAGAATTATGCACAAGTAGACATAGGTGTCCATGAGAAGAACTTGATCTTTGGTAAAAGCCATCAACACTAATACTTTGTATCATTACATTAGCTTTAATGATTTCCAAAACAGCACCATAACAGCACAATAAGTTCTATGTTTCGCCCTGCTTTTCCAGACACTACACAGCAACAGCCTTGGACCCACAAAGCCTTCAACGCTTCTACTAAAATGCTACAAGAGTGCATAAAAAGAAAAACTGAGGCTGCAAAGTCTGCAGATTACAAATTTTTGGCATCTTAGTCGGACAAGCCAATTCTAGCTGCAGATTTCTATTTACAAAGTTGACCGACTGCCTGCATCAAGTGACAATTTCCCTAACAAGCCAATCCAAACTAGGGTAAGCGAAGTACAATAAGAGAAACGAAGGCAGAGCGAAAAGAACAGTGATAAGAATGTATAAGGCCAGAATAGCTGCACTAGCAGGTATAGCATATAAGATGATCAGAAGGAATATAATGACCAAAGGGAACTTGGCTGTCAGGCGAACAAAGAAAACCAGTGACTTCTGAAGAGAAGAATGTATGTTTCCCATAGTGAGGGGAGAATTGTTGTGGTCTGTTATAATTGCCTCTTGTTGATGTCCATGTCCATGACCCCTCCTGATGTTACTGCGACTCAATTGATTTCCAGGGATTAAGTTGCTGCCTGATGACCAGGGAGGTTCACTGTCTTCGTAGAAGGTATTCTGGCATTTATGGTCATCGTCGTTCTTGCTCTCGACCATCCAAAGCAGAAAGTAGTTTTTGCGAGGAAATTTCAAATTGCCTCTGTAGACGAGGCGAAAGGATAAGAAATTGCACCATGGACATGAAATGAAGAGGGGCAGCTGAACAGGTAATGTGGGGAATTTCACAACAGCCCATTGAAGGCCAAGGATGCAATTTTTACACAGGGTATGACCGCACCATAAAACATAAGGCACATTTTCCACAATATTGAAGGATTCCCAGCATATGGGACACTCAAGACCTTCTTCCCTGCTAACAACAGAAGATGCCTCATCATCTGAGCAATCTAAGGCAGAATTAGCAAGCTTTGAAGTACTGTTCAAACCAACATTTCCCGCTACATATTTGGATGCGAAATTCCACATCTTTATAGCAAAGACAAGCGACTCACTAGAGCAACCTCTAGATACTTAGCCTGCGAATGAGATAAATAGCATCAACTCATACCAACCAAAAAGTTAGCACCATCGTTCACTAACATTTTCATCAAGCCGAAAACCTGCAAGAAAATACAAGTGGAATTCAGATCTGACTACTTAACAACAATTTGACTGAAATTTCAAACAACAATGTCATCATAATATTAATCCATTATCAGAACGAACTAGCTATTCTTTTAATTCCACCAATTGCTGACAAAACATTGAAATAATTGATAAGTGCCAATAAGAATGATTGAATAAATAAACCAAGAGATGATTTAATTGATTAGTGATAGTGAAGATACAAATGAGAAAGCTCATGTGAAAAAAAACATGGCCTGTTGAAGCCCCAAAATGAACTAGAGACATAAGGCATTTGAAATCCAAAATTGGATGTCATAATATGAGAGACTAGTTGTTTAAGCATACTGTTCTTTCGGACTTTGTTTTAATTTGCATAAATTCATTTCCACAAGCTACATCCTTTGCAAGACTAACAAATGGCATGACAAAATAATTTAGACATGGAAAAAGCAATTTGGAAATTTGTAGACAAAGAGACGGAAGCATAATCTAAACTTCAAAAAAAAAAAAAAAAAATCAGTAAGAAGAGATTAGCAACATGACTTGTAATTTCATCAAGCCAAGAAATGGATTGGTTCAAAATCCTACCTTTCCACCAAAACTGCAGCTATAGTAAGTGAAAACAGGAATAGTGGATTCCTATACCCAAATTCAACACGTATAAACATAAAATAAAGAAACTGATCCAAATTTCTATGACCAACTAACTGACCACAGAATCAGCATCCATTAAAGCGGAAGATATTAAAACAAAAAAATTTACGAGCTCAAAAATCGTATCAAGAGCTAGAGCTAATCTAATGGACATTAAGATCTCAAACAACAAAAAACCTTAACAACAATGGAAGAAAGAGAAACAGGGAGAAGTTAAGCAGTACCCAATCCAAAAAGGGTAAAAATCCCTAAAATTATTTTGTTCCTTGGAGCATTTCTTAACTAAAATGAAACCAAAGAGACATTAGAATGATTAAAAGTGAAATCCCTAGGTGGAAACAGAAAAAAAGAAGGAAAATCTAATAACTAAGATCCGCAAGGCAATTAGGAAAAAGCGAGACAGAAATCTAAGATTGGAATAGAAAGAATTAAAAGGAGATACAAGAGGTAATTAAAAAGACGAAGGTGAATGAAAATATACGTACCAGGAATAGTTGTGATGGAAGACGACGGCCTCCAATGTGATTCCGTCTCTCTTGGAAAGAAATCTAAACCGTTTAACCAACAAATAAAGAATGGACAAAACTGTTACGGCTTCATCAACTGTGCCATACCTCATTACAAGTTTTGTGTGGTCCACGTGTCTTTATTTGCTTGGCTTAGCTGTACTGACACTTTTTCAACTTACCATTACATCCATATTTTTTAAATTGTAAATTTACATGGCCCGTTTATTCACAGGGAAGGATGAAAATGGTGAACCCTTTTCTGTTTCCGGTTTTTTAAAATGGGAAGTGAAAGTGGGGAATGATTAATTCAAACCGTTCTCATGGGGTTCTTTAAATATAAGAATGAATTCATTTCTCATTATTAAAATAATGTTACTTTTTTGTTTTCATTTTGTTAGTTTAATGGTAAAATATTATTATTTTAAAGTGAATTTGATTTGAGAAATCGAAGATGGGGAAGATGATTAGAGAAAAAAACTGTAAATCCTGCAAAACGTGGTTTGGAAAATGGAAAATAGAGAAAATCGTTAGATTTGCTCCATAACATATGCGTATACCTTTTTTTATTAAAAAATGAAAATTTTATAATATTTTATGCAATTGATGCATCAATAATCATAAAAAAAGAAAGATAAAAGAAGTCATAGTTTTAGCAAAGGAGGAATGGTTGCAATAAGTGTTCTTCAACTAGGTGGCGTTTTGGACGATGAGCTGCTTTCATGGTGTCTTCGCCGTCCATTTATAGATCGACTTCCAGCTTCATCTGCTACATTTATTTGCTTAGAATCCATAGAAGCATTTAGTTTCGGATCCAACCATCTTCGTTACAGCACCTATCATTTTCGCTACAAATAGCATTTCTTCAATCCCCTCTTATATATATTCTCCATTTTCAATAAAGTGATTTGTTTGGATCAAATTTTGTTTATGAAATTTATCATATAACTTGAGCATTAAAAATAATTTTTCCTAATCTTCTTTAAAAATGTTATTATGGCCTATTGAGGATTGCTATCAAAGCTGCTGTTATGAAAAGTTTTACTTATAAACTTTTAATAGAACAAAATATTTCGACATTGGAAAAAGATTTTGACTCTTAATGCTAATTAATTATAAGTTGTTTGTTAGTTAAAACAACAACATGAAATGGAGTTTTTCGGAAAACCAATATGGTAGAGCAATCCCAAACTGACACTATAAATAGTAATCATGGAGAGGAGAAATAGATCTATGGTTACGCTTTGTTTGACTACTATTAGAGGTACAAAAACTCCTTCCAAATTTAGCACTCATTATCCAAATTCAATACCATATCTAATTTTCACTTTGTACCAAAAAGAAATGGAGTTTGTCGGCACCTCTTGGCCCCCGTGATCCATACTTTCTTTCATTCAATAGAATAGCCATTTCTAGGACATAGTTTTTGCATCTTTGTCCTAGAAATCGCTTTCGACTCGCTATCGAATTGAATGAGCTAGTATCTCCATCTTCAACAAAGGTATGCATTTATTAACATAATTTATCAAAAGGTTATAATTAAGCTTATATCTGTCTTGTTTTTGGAAGCAGGGATCTCCTGATGAAAAAATCCATTTGTAGATATGGGTTTGAACGTCGCAAAACATAAAAGTTCATCTATACAACCTTCAATTATAAATTATCTAACAAAAAGTATATTTATTCGAAACTTGGTATCGAAACATCGAAGAAGAATGCTTGTAGCAGGGTATGATCTCGATATGTCGTATATAACGGAGAGAGTGTTGGCTATGTCGTTTCCCGCAGAACGAATGCGTGCTATGTACCGAAATCCTTTGTGGCAGGTGAAATCTGTGCTAGACATGAGACATACGGGGCACTACAAGGTTCTTGTTAAAGAATTTTATACACATTTGTATATAAAATGGTAAAATAACTAATGAGTTTGTTTTTGCACTATACATAATATGCAGGTGTATAATTTGTGCATCGAGCAATCATATGACCCGATACATTTCCATGGCCGAGTGGAGACGTATCCATTTGACGACAACCATGTGCCGCCTCTCGAAATGGTGAAGTTGTTTTGTGAAAGTGTTCATTCTTGGTTATCACAAGACTCCAAAAATATCGCAGTTGTGCATTGCATGGTAACATATAATCAATCAAGTTTTATGACAAGTCTGATATTATAAGTTAAGCAATGTCACTTAAATAGGATGTCTTGTGGTTGAATATTGTAGGCGGGTAAAGGTAGAACAGGACTAATGGTGTGTGCCTACCTCGTCTATAGCGGAATGACAGTTGAGGAGGCTCTTCAATTGTATGCAAATAAAAGGACTACCAACAATGAAGGAGTATGTATACACTGATAAACCTTGAGAAATAGTATAATTTCATGATTAACAGGTTGTGACGATGTATAGGTATCAATACCAAGCCAAAGGCGATACGTGGGATATTGGGCCAGCATACTTTCATTTCCAAAGGGCAATGGCCCTGGACCAAGACCACCTAGAGTAATCATTCCTCAGTTTTGTGGAAGAGAGCTGAGACGAATTCGCCTTTATGACATGGTTAACATTGAATCTATTTTCTTTGTGGTTTCCGAGTTGCAAGAGGTAAATGAGTGTAACTAATTAAAATTCTTCTTCACTATTACTATATGAACTCATATGATAAAGTTGGTAATAGATATGTAATAAAGGGGGTGTTAAATGGGAGATGAGTGTAGGTAAAGGGACAACTATACCGTCCACCAATGGAGATATTCAAAGGTTGTTGCAGACCAATTAAAAAAGGATTTCAAAGAAACAATAGTCCTCGTTATTATGTATCCATGGTCGATGAACAAGAGTCGTCTGAAATAGAAGAGCAACCTCGTGTTGTTTTTCAAATGGACACCGAACGTCCTATTCATGATCAAAACACTTGTCTAGAATACTATTTCAACAAACCTATTACTGTAAGAACCAATCAAGCAATGCCTTTCAATTCTTCATTTTCGTTTGTTGAACTTATAGAATGTTGATCACCAACAGGTAAAAGGAGATATTCAGGTGATCTTCTACTTAAAAATGATAGGAAGTCGAATGTTCTATGTGTGTTTCAACACAACTTTCATTAAGAACAGCTTGCTACAGTTTTGGGCGGGGGATTTGGACAAAGTAGGGAAGAAAGGGAAGTCAATATGTGGAAGAGAATTTTGTATGGAGATGGTATTTGGACCAGCCAATTCTAACACTTCATTCAATTCTTCTGATACAAACTATGATGATTTAAGTAGTGACGATTGCTTTTGAATTCTTTTCACTCTTCAGTTATAAATATACAAGCCCCATTTGCTTATTACTTAGGCATATATAGAAGAAAGAGTTTCTGTATTTTTAGGTTCAAAAGATAAGATAATATATTGCAGAAATTAGGATGCTGCATGTTTTGTTATTCTAATGTAATCTATTTATGATTCTATATGAACCCATTTCTCAATTTCTAATATTTTATGGACTTTTCTATGTATCCATAAAAATACATACAGTTTCTTTCCTTACAAAGACTTGCTTCGTTTTGCTATTATCATTTTCTTTGCTCCGTTGTTCATTTCAGTAACAATCTCAAGGGAAATAAGTAGAATTTGTAGCATAAAAAATCATAGTTGAATGTTCCTTTAATGAAAAAAAAAATCGTGTCTGGTCCTGCCTTTGCGAAATTTTATTAGATCGCCTAATTTTTTAGGTTTAGGTGGTATCAGACATTTGATTGATATTTTTGCTATCTATTTTTATTGCATAAACAATGATTTTACGCATTTTTTCAATCGTGTTCCCAAAAACTTGACTAGTTTACACAATCTAATAAACAAGCTACTTCCCCTCAAATCTTTACTTGAGAGAGCCCAGAGCCATTCTTCCACCAGTTCAGTTAGTTTTTAAAGGAAAACAATATAGCTTCATTCCAATATAATACTTATTGGATGATGATATTTGCCGCCTCATTTTTACACTTACCGTCCCCTATAATTTCTTATATACCCTTTATATTAATTTATCGAAAAAGAATAAGTAATGTTATTTATTGTCTCTTTTTACACTTACCGCCCCCAAAATAATTTATCTTTATATCAATCTATTAAAAATGATATTTTAAATGAAAATTTAATATTTAAAAAACATATATATAAAAGAAACTAAATCATTTATTATTTTTATAATCATGAGTAATAAAAATATAAGTCAAAATTAACAACTAAATTGCTAATAAACAAATAATTGTATTTCTTGAGCATATTTTATATATAATTTAATAAAGCTTTCCACATTCTCCGTCTGTTATCATATAATTTTTCCTATTAATTGACACTAGATTTCCATTTTTGAAGTCATTTTTACTTATTCTTCTATGTGCATTAAATTGTTATAGTGTATCCTATATTTTATTATTTTATACTTTATTCTTTCTCGCCATCTTTCTTCTATTTTCTTTTGCCCATTTTTAGTTTTATTTTGTTTTCTTTACGATTCAGATAAAATAAAAAGAAAACTCTAGAATATTTCGCAAGTCAAGAAACTTCGAATATTTGTTCTATTTACTTTCTATATGCATCTGTCAGAAAAGACAAAAGAGAGTGGATTTTCCTATCATCAAATTCAATACAATACAATATTAAAATAGATAACGTTTAATGAAAGTATGTTAGTATATGTGGAACGAGAAAATTTGCTTTTAAATTTAAACATATAAATTGAGAGTAAGAAAATTAATTTTTAAAATCTTTTTCTTCTTTAGAAATTGTATTGTTTTTCCCAGATAAATTTCTAACAAGAACTAATTATTTAACTACGTTTAAACTTTTTGTTATTTTAATTATTTCAATATG
>CAOJBI011428292.1:0-10331 GCA_948277035.1 Euphorbia corollata | reverse complement strand
GAGAGAAGCTTCTTTGGTCTTCTCGACGGAGAGATAATCGGAGATGGCAGATATGGAAGTTATCGCGATATTTTAGGGTTTGCTTTTCTCTTCTTCTCTGTTGTCGACCATAAATCATCCTTCTCGCGTTCTACAGATGTTGCTTTTCTTTTTCCTTATCATCTTTCTTTTCTTTTGGCGATATATCGCGTAATTTTGACCACTCGCATTCGGACACGTCAGTTAATATTACAATAGGCCATAGTTCAGGCTAACGAGTCAACGACACCGTTTTTCGGTATCCAGAAAATATGAAAAAAATGTGCAGAAGCCACTCTTTAATATCAGAGCCAGGTTTCGATCCTGGGACCTGTGGGTTATGGGCCCACCACGCTTCCGCTGCGCCACTCTGATTTGTTGATTTGCACTATCTAAAATTATTTATATATAATATAAGATAAGTTATTGCTTCCAGTTTTGAAAACATAAAAAGAACCAAATTCTCACCTTTTCGAACTTTAAAGATACAACACTTGCACTTCTTCAAAGAACTCGCGGCATTTGATATTTGATGACTTCAATCAAAAGAATTCGAAGCATACGGAAGTTGAGTTTATATACTAGCTCTTCAATTATAAGGAAAAAAGTTGAACTCGTTAGTAAGTTTATTCTTATGTGTAAAAAGAAAATTTCATGTTATTTTATTTTCATTTGTCAAGAAAATATTATTTCATAGTAAGTTGGATGAATGCTTAGGAATGAACTCTCATCATATACTCATTACTTGACGATCACATATACAATGTTTTCAAAACCAGATCGGACCGGTTCGATCAAGTTTACTGGGAACCGGCCAGACATCCGGTTGGTGTAAGCAATTTTTCCGGTTTCGAAAAAAAATATAGTATATCGGTTTGAACCGCTTAAATACCAGAATACCAGTTTCATCCGGGTTTTCTAAAATAAAAAAAAAAAAACTTAAAAATTGTTTTAGTGTTTTGGACTTTTCAGTTTTCAATTTTGGCGTTCTCTATATTCACTCTCACAATCCCATCGACTCCTTCTAAAATTTCTTCAACCTAAAGTTGCTTCTCTACGTAGACATACTTAACAAATTGTCTATGACATACAACCATGTGACTTTGCTGTGTAGATCGGTCCAGCCCCATGTGCCCCATATTCATGATCTACTTTACCAAGTGACATAGCAACTACATTGCTATAGATCATCCAACATACAAGTCTTTTGTTTTATTCATTCCCATGATTAAACAGACTTGAGACATTTATGATTATCAATCAACGGAATATCTATTCATATATAGCACACGATATACATGCAGTAGATTATTACCTTTATAATGTGACTCCGTATGAACCAATGCATTGGAACTAGGACATATCAACAATTCCAACAAAGACAATGGGTATAAAATTGTATGATTCATGTTAATGCTTTTTATTTAATGAAAAAATAACACATTACCAGAAATATAAGCTGAGATTTTAAAGAACATATTATACTTATGAAATTATATATCTATTTCACCACCCATCACCATAAATTGTCGTTTTATGAAAAGTTGAACATGTTTAATTTTTATACATCTTGTTTACTAAACATATTTCTATGCTAATAGCCTAGTATTAATTGTAGAAGTATGGTTTTTCTTAGTTATAAATTAGTAAATTTATATATCCCACTATTGTGTTAAGTGTTTCAAAATGTTTATATTCGCTGTAAGTTAAATATAGATTGTTGACTATACCAAACTGTCCAGAGTCATGGCCTTGATGAAGCTATTAACAGTAAAAACTATGTTGGTGTTTGACAAAAAAAATTTAACAATTTTTTTTTTTTTTTGCTTTTTCTCTATTTTTAAAATTTCACATTAGACTCTCTAAATGTTAGAGAATCTTTGATAGTTAGTATATTTTACGATTATGTGACATGTGGAATAGACGTTCACATTATGATGTAGTAAAATAGACAAAACATTTGAATGTGAATTGTATTTCTTTTAGAATATAATAACAACAAATAGATTATATCGTTTACTAAATAACTCTATCTTATCATTAAAATATTACATAATTAATAACTCGACATTTTATTTGATTGTCTATTTCTATATCAAATAGACTGTTACATCATATTAGAAAGAGAAAATGGAAAATCTGTTGCAGATATAACTTTTAAGTTAATGTACCCAACTGCATTTCATTTGCTCATCTTCATCTTCGTCAGCATTATTATTATTGTGGAGTTTGATCAACCTTCTTTTTTTTATTATTAAAATGGAATTTGAAGGAGTCATGGTTTGATTCTTCATCATCCCCACCCACTATTTGTAAATGTATCAATTCAAAACTTAATTTCCATATTTTCTTATATTAAGAACTTAAATTGATGAATATGCAATGATTATTATTATAATTCTTAACAAGATGAGTAACGTTGATAGCTCACATCTTTATCAGAACTAATATATAACAAAACTTGCAACAATTCATCTGAACTAAAAATCTCTGGTACAAATTTTAACAAAATCACAAGTCTAACCATTAATTGATTCAAAGAAATAAAATGTACAAAATAATATTCAGCTCCAATCTGTGTTTGCAATTGCAGGCAACACTTCTCAATTATTTTATTTTATCTTAATACTTAAATTAGTATATAAAAGTATATAACAATAGTTTGTCTATGTGATGGTGTGTTTGGTGCATTTCGTCTCATATACTTTTTGTTACGATGACGAAAAGTCAACCCCAAAATCACCTCGAGTTTGTTATTAATATAATAGGTCATAATAATTTTAGGGTCCTAAAAAAAATAATAATAATAAAAATTAATAAAAATGGACCTCGTTCAAAATATTATGAAGTTAAATTTTTAAAAATTAAGAAATCACGAATCTTTATATCTTTGAATCCTTGACAAGTGACAAACCAACTCATTTAACATCAACTAATATTCATTTTTATAATTTTAATTTTAAGTAATGAGAATATAAATTGGGCGGCCGCACCCGTTGAAGGAACCGATATTTAATTCATAATCTTTCTCATCCAACTTTGTGGAAGTATCGGTTGAACCAAATCCAATTGTTCAGTATTAATTTAGTGTATCTTTTTCTTATGGAATTAGTGTGTCTTGATATTCATTGTATTTGCAGTGATGCTATCCGCCAGTGTTTTATAAATTCTCGGCCGCCTTTCCCGATTTTTAAAACACTGGTATTCACCTCCATGTTATCCTTTATCACAGTTTTGAGTTGGAGTCCTATATTTTATTATAATGAGGCTTATTTTAAATATAATAATTATAACAATAATAATAATAATGATTATTATTATTATTATTATTATAATAACAATAATAAAAGAGTTAATGTGGCCTTAAGCCTCAAATTTTTCTAGGGGATTTTATGGAACTACAAGAAAAAGGTAAAATAATTTTAGATCATGTCATAGTGCAATTTTACAAATCCCATAATTAAAGTTTTAATTTTTTTTAAAACATGATCTTAAGTTTTATTTTTCAAAATACGTGAAAAATAACGAACAACCAATAATTTCCAGTTTATAACTATTATACTAGGTATGATAGCTATGATACCAAGTATGATAGCTATTATACCTAGTATAATAGATATTATACCTGGTATAATGACCATGATACCAGGTAAAATGACTATGTGTTATTCAAACGTGAAATTTGAAAGTAGATATTATTACTTTTTTTTATTTCTAGTAATTTGAATATTCTTCAATATTATTAATTTGGTATAACAATCATTATACCAGGTATAATGACATTAGATGTTGGAATGTGACTGAAAATGGATCTTAATATTTTTTTATCTAAAATTATTTGAATATTCTCGTATATTATTCGTTATAATTAATGACTATTGTACCAAGTATTATACTAGTTACAATAACTATTATATTACACAAATGTGAAATCTGAATTTGGATTTGAATACTTTTTTATCAAGTTACTTTATTATATACATGTATAATGTTCATTATACCTGGTATAATAACTATTATACTAAAATCGTGAATCCGAATCAGAAAACTCAATCGCGATCCAAATAGGAAAACTCAAATCGTGATCCAAATCGGAAAACTCAAAACGCGATCTAGATCAGAAAACTCAAATTGCGATCTAAATCGGAAAACTCAAAATGCGATCTAAATCGGAAAACTCATAATCGCGATTCTAAATCCAAATCGCGATGTAAAAATCCAGATTAGAAAGAAAAACAAGATGAAGAAGAATCATAAAACAACAAATCAAAATCTCATGCAATAATAACAAAAATTCAATCAAATCAGATATGATGAACCATAATACTCGGCCTGTGTGCTTCTGTTATTAGACATGTCAATAAACACAGAGTTTCAAATAATAATAAGAAGAAGAAGACGAAGAGATGGTGGCGTGAAATTAGGAGGGGAAGAGAGAGAGAGAGAGAGAGAGAGAGAGAGAGAGAGAGAGAGAGTGAGTTAATTAGAGGGAGAGAGAGGTGTCAAAGAGAAGATGGTAAAAACAAAAATTAAATTAGAATAAAAGAGGTTAATAAAAATATTATCCCCTTGCATTAAAAGTAAAAATATTTTACCTTTTTAGGGGATTAACTTGTATTTCCCATTTCTTTTCAACTAAATGGGTTAAATTTATTAAACAAATGGTCATGCCAAAAATATGAGTTAGCGAGATTACTAAGTCCAAAACTTTAATAAAAGTTTAACACACAAATTCCATAAACTGAGGGACTCAGCATCTTTTTAAAAAAAAAAATTATAATAGGAACCGGGTCTTGAGGACCCTTTTCCCACATTAATGACATTTGTTATCAAAAACTACTTTATATTGTTACTTTCTATTATTTTAATAGTTTTTTGGCACATGTCATTTGTGCGAGAGAAGAGTCCTCGAAACTTGATTCCTATTATAATTTCCCCATTCTCTTTTCTTAAAATTTAGTCAACCCCAATCACCACAATGTATGTATATAGACACACAATTCCATGACTGACAAAAAAGAATTGGATCAATATCATAAATACCAGAAAAAATATATTATAACATGATAACTTGGTAAAATATGATCGGGTGAGTGCTATGCACAAGCAAAATTCTATCCGGCATAAGTCGTCTAAATATATCTTTATACCAATTCAGCACTGCGTAAAGCAGCAAAGCCATACGGCAAGCATATTGGCTCGAGATATCCGCCTTGACTATATACAGCCCGAAAGAGACAGAATCACGGTGAGATTCTAGCTTCTACACTTTCACCACGATGAAAGTTTTTAGTCTTAGGACACTCTTTATCGAATATAGGAGATAATTATCAAACAAAAATACAATTCTAACAACTCCCTCTCCTAATCACTTTAGAACTACAAAAAGCCTATATAAAGGCATCATGGGTCAGTATCAAGGTACACAATTCTCAATTCACTAAAAACAATCCCAAAACCTATTTACTAATTTAGGCATCGAAGAGTCCCTTAAAAAAACTTCGAATCTACAATTGTTTGTTTCATAAATTGCAATCAACCATCGTTACCAAGGGATGCAAGACTAATCTTATATCTTACATATTTGATCAAATCTTTCATCACATGGAAAACATATCAAAATATAATTCAAAAATAATATTTGATTTTGTTTTTGCTCTCACAATTAACTTTTTATCCCTAAAGAAATAGTTGTTTTAATGCTGAAATGGCAAGAGGCATTTGTACCCACTAATCTTAAATAATCTTTATATATATCTTTCATTTTAAAAATTAGTACGGAGTATAGTATCCACTTTTTTCTTTTGCAGGTGATGCTGTTTTCCCAATCATAATTTTATTCTATTCCTTTACTCCTTCCAAATTTTGTATTACTATGCTATTCATTATTTTTCTTTATTCAGATTATTAATTATTTTAATAATGTAATAAATTTTTATTGGTTTTAATGAATATATTAAATGGACTAATAAAAAAATTGGAGGAATATTTTAATCAATATCAATTTGATTTTTCCTGCCAAAAGATAGTTCCTTGTCATCTAGGAATGGATCTCATGCAATATTTTACTACAAAATAAGCCCTTTCTGCACTCATCAATAATTTTCCTGTTTGGTTTCTAAGAAAATGAAAGAAAGGCTTTTCAACTTCTACAAATAGTTAGGTAAAATTGTGTTCTAAAAGGTCATTAAGTGACCAACTTTAAAAGGGTATTTAGTCATTATTCAGTTGCTAATTTTGACTAAAACGTCTCATTAAGTTATAAAAATCATTCAAAGTTCTTTAGTTTTTTCTTCTTCTGTTACTCTCTTCTAATCCATCTTTATCTCTGATTCATGTAACTTTGAGCAGGATTTGTATAAGAAATACTCCAAAGTTTTAATCTTTATCTAAGACATGAAAATAAACAATCTCTTGTTCATTTTCACTGCAACTTTCTTGTTTCTTTTAGCCACCATGGCTGAACCAGTTGAAGACAAGCAAGCTTTATTAGATTTGCTTCAAATTATGCATCATTCTCACTCACTCAACTGGAGGCACACTTCTTCTGTGTGTCAACAATGGACAGGAGTTACCTGTAACAGCGATCGAACCCGAGTTATAGCTCTAAGTTTGCCTTCAGTAGGGCTGCAAGGCACAATTCCACCCAACACTCTTAGCCGGTTATCGGTTATTGAGATCCTTAGCCTTAATTCCAATGCCATTTCAGGTTCTTTCCCTTCTGATTTCCACCTACTTGTGAACTTGAGAAGTCTGTATCTTCAGTTCAACGAATTTTCAGGTTCACTGCCTTTGGATTTCTCTGTTTGGAAGAATTTAATAGTTGTTGATCTTTCGAGTAATCGGTTTCAATTCATTATCAAAATTACGTCGTCTTAAATCTATCGTATAGGTCTCTTTCAAGGGTTATTCCGGATATATATGTTCCTAGTTTGGAGTTTGTAAATTTAGAGAATAATAATCTCACTGGAGAATTGCCTAGTTCTCTTTCCAGATTTCCGAGTTGGGTATTTTCAGGTAACAATGTTTCGTTGAAAAAATGATGTTCCTCCTGCATGCAGAAGTCGGCTGGTCTGTGGGTATCGTTTTCGGAGCAGCATTCGCGACGCTTACGTCGTGCAGGTGCACCCCTACCCGGTGGAATTGATTTGCACCCGCGCGCGTAGAGGTTGGAGCATAATGTGGAATAACAATTTAATATGCCATCCAAGCTTCTCCCTTATAAACACTTTCAACAATTACTTTGAAAGTGATGTGGGATTATTATTTCAGCTCATTTTGCAAACCAAATTTGCATTCCATGGTCTCACTTTGAGCCTTTGGTTTCTCATTCACCACTTGTCCTTTTTTAGCACATAATATACCGATGGAAAGCTCACGTAGCAAGCTACACGTTTTTGTAAAAACATTATAGAAATTACAACTTTAACCCATGTATAATATGTCTCAAAGTTGACACAACATAATGTACAAAAACCATTTTTTTTTTACAATATTTTCCAACATATTTTACTGATATAAAAACATTTTGCATCAAATTTCCACAACATTTACATAATAAACATGTGAACAGTACCCTACATCGGTGATTCGAATTGCTTTGTTGGAAAGTTAAACATAATTGCAATGAAATTTTCTTGGGCTGGCTGTAAATATATAAAATTCAATACTTAAAGTCGTACTTTTTTCTGTACCATTGTAGAAGTGATCCAAATGAACAATATTGAATAAGGTTCGCTGGCCTTTGACGTCAGTTGGACCTCAATCATTTTAGATAAAAAGGTTGATTGTTTTCCAGAATCAATCATTAAGTAATTATGCATAAAAATCTGGAAATTCAAAGACGCAATCTGTGTGCTCCCTCCTAAATATTTGGAAGCAATGGTTGACTAATTTTTTGCTCATGTAGATCAGTCGATAACAGAATTTCATATAAATTTAGTGGAATTAAATTTTATGACATTTTATCAAACGGCCGTTTCTCACTCCTCTACCATAACTGACACTAAAAAATCTTGCGAATAATTGGCTCTTAAAACTTAAAAGTGTAGAAGTAAATTACTAGTGTATATATTTTTTCATCTAAAAATGTTTAATATATATGTTTACTTTTTAATATAAAAAATATATATTATGCGTCGTTTTCTCAAGTTATATTTTCTTTCGGGAATCATCCAATATAAATTAATAGTATAGAAGTAAAGAAAAGAAAAGAGGAGGGGGTGAGGGGTAGGATAGGGTAATGAGTCATCAATATTTTCCCAAATAGAAAATGCATTGTGATTAGACCTGGGTAAGTACCCGTAAGTTCGCGGGATCCATCCATGTCCATTCTTCATGGGACGAGTTTGGACAAAGTAATTGAAAATTAAACCCGAGCCAGCCCGAATCCGAAGCGGCCCGAATAAAATATAAACCGGGTTTGGTTTTAATATTAAAACCTCCGTCCGGCCCGAAATACTAGTTAATTTATTTTAAAATATTATTTATTTTATATAATCATAGTAAAATAATTTATAGGGTTGAAGATTTAATTTTTATTTTTTGCTAATATCTAAAATCTAAACTCTTTCTCATAATTACTTTTTTTAGTATTAAATATTAATTTTTTTTTATTTAAAAAATTAATTGTTAGGCCCGCGAACCGGGATTGGTTTTGATTATTTTATTAAAGCCCGACCCGGCTCGAACCCGAAGTATTTTTTTAATAGGTTGGGTTGGGTTTGAATTACTCATTTTTAAATTAGGTCCGATAAAACCCGACCCGAACCCGTCCGGACCCGGCTCACGCCCAGGTCTAATTGTGATAACGATTGATTGAGACTGCTTTCTCTGGTTTCTCTCTCCCTCGTTTTCATCTCCCTGTAAATACCATACTCTTCATGAATAGTAACTGTCTTGACTCTTGAGCGCTACCCCCTTCCTTTTTTCTAATAATTTCTTTTCAGGTTTTATAAATTTTTTAAAAGATTTGAATATATATTTTCAAATATTTTATTATTTTTATCTTATTAAAAATGATAAAAAAGTAAAAAATATACAATCAATTTTCAAATTTACAAAAAATATAAAATTAAATAATTATTTTTATTTTTATAACTTTATTTTATGTGATGTTGATTTTAACAAACAACCTCAAAGTAAGAATTATTAAAAAAAGAAGGGAGTATTAAATATTAGTCGTTTTCTTTGTTTAGTATCTGTCTTTTCATATCCTGTAAAAAAAATTGAATACTTATCATTTTCAAATTTCAATGTAATAATTTATATATTTTTTCTGTTTCACCCTAATTTATACACGTTATAAATAACAACAATGATAAGGTATCAAATTATCTTTTAAAATAATAAAAATCAATAAAAATATATATGTATTTGTATTATTTTAATTAATGTAATTTTGGAATTAACAAATAAATTTAAAAAGACATATAATAAAATAAGTGGATAGTACTCATTTTTACCGGTTTACTTTTTTTTTCTGGCACATACCATTAATGAAGTATGATTCACGAGGGATAGGATATCAAACACTCCCATTATACTTTCCCCATTTACTTTCTCTTTTCTTTTCTATTTTTTCCTCGATTCCGCTTCCACTTAATTTTTTTTATCGCTTTCGTGGATTCTATTTGATTTAGGTTGTTAGAACTTACCTTGCCTTGGAATGCAATTTTATTGTTTGAAATGAAAAAAAAAAATCGATACAAGTGTGAGCGGGCGAGCTTTTCCAAGATATCCAATTTTATTTCGATTTTAGAAAAGTGTAATGAAGCGCGGAGCTTGATGTGGAAATGGTTGAAGTGTTGCGTTGGTAGCACGGATTGATTGAAAATAATTTGTTTGGAAAATTCTTATTTTAATTCAAAACCTTCGTGTATGTAGAGAGAAGGAGAATATGTAGTAAATTTATTGGAATTTATTTGAATAAGTAAATGTATCAAATAAATAATGTTTAAAAGGGTATAATATTTACTGAAAGAATTTTTATACTTGGTATAAAAATGATTGTTTTTGATTAACTTTGCTTGCCGTATTAAAAATAACATAATTTAGAAATTTATTCATATGTTCATTAATATTTTATACTTGGTATAAAAGGGGGTATTTTATAATATATTAACAAATAAAATTATATAATTGTTAATAAATGTTTTGAACATATAATTGATGTGGTATAAATAAGTAAACTAAGCTTTATACTTTATAAATAATTTTTATAAATTTAATTATATTGCTATATATCTAATAAAACTATATTTTATAAAATATACAAATTACAGGCTTGAAAATCCTGTTGAAAATTGGAGTCG
>CAOJBI011428102.1:0-11354 GCA_948277035.1 Euphorbia corollata | reverse complement strand
TTTTTTTTTTGAATAAATTTAGCTGACTTCTATCTTAACGGTTTAAATAAAGCACTGAAATACCTCTTTTCTCCCCTAAGGTGGTCCCCACCATTCCATTCGACCGTTGTAATTCAAATTCAAAAATTCAGTCCCTGCTGGTTTCTCTTAAAGACCTTATTATTTCTATGCATCCTCCATCATTCTTTTTTCTCGATTCAACTTTCAAGTTTCTTAACCTTCTCATTCGATTCAAGAGGAATTTCTGTTCTTGTTCCTCGCATTAAATTCAAACCTCCTTGCGATTTTGTTAATTGTGTTTTGAGAAGGTTGTTTAGCAAAAATCAAAATGGTGAAAACAGCTAATTCTCCATCTTCTTCTCCGGTGACAATTACGGTCTCACCGGGAAGCAAAGGAACAGGGAGTCGAAGCATTGGCATAACAAGTCCTGTACCAAGAGCTTCAATTTCGCATAACCCTAATTCTCCTCTCAGCAACTGCAAGAACCGGGCTTCTAGCGGCAGCAGATACTGTTCAATGTCTAAAGATGATACAATGGACGAGATCACTTCTGGATTCGTCTCATACACCGTTCATATTCCTCCAACTCCTGACCATCAGTCTGTATCTGCCTCAGAGACAAGCCTTTGCGGTGACATGAGGAATTCTGGAAAACCTGAACGCAGTTTCATTTCCGGTACTATTTTCACCGGAGGTTTTAATTCAGTAACACGCGGTCATGTCATTGATTGCTCACTGGAAACGGCCAGATCTCTCAAGTCAGGGCTTATTTGTGGGATGAAAGGCTGCGATGACAATGCAATTCAAGGAAAATGTGAGTGTGGATTTCTAATTTGTAGAGATTGTTATTTGGATTGTGTTGAATTGAAAGGAGGAGGGCGTTGCCCGGGTTGTAAAGAGCCATACAAAGAGGCCGATGATGAGGAATCTGATCAAGATTATGAGAATGGAAGTGAAGAAGATCAAGCATTGCCTTTGCCTAGGTTAGATAAGAGGCTTTCTCTGGTCAAATCTTTTAAGGTGCAAAATCACCCGCCTGAATTTGATCATACTCGGTGGTTGTTTGAGACAAAGGGTACTTATGGTTATGGGAATGCTGTGTGGCCTAAAGATGGGCATGGTGCTGGATCAGGAGCTACTGGATTTGAACATCCTCCTGATTTTGGAGAGAAATGTAGAAGGCCATTGACCAGGAAAGTCGGAGTTTCTGCTGCGATTCTCAGCCCTTACAGGTATATTAAACAAAAAAAAAATGTGTTTTTATCTTGATTTAGTAGTGTCTATTGACCATTGAATCTTGAATTTTGGCTATTGAAGGTTTTGAACTTGTGGCCCTTCGTTTTTAGATTGCTTGTGGTTACAGTAGACTACAGTTCTTAGTTTGGGAGTTTAGAATTTCATCATACATGCTGCTTTCATTAGTGAAAACCTCTTTTTTAAAATTGTGGTTACGGAATTAATGTTGGGAATTCATATATGTGTATTGTTATGATTAATGAACTTTGTGTGTCTAATCTAAAGTAAACTGATATGTGGAGATGAACAATTATAGAAACACATTGGTGTAGTTAGGATCTGGAAGTGAGATTGATATTTCATCGATTTGTAGATTGTTGATTGCAATGCGTCTTGCGGCCCTTGGTCTGTTCCTGACATGGAGAGTAAAACACCCAAATCATGAGGCTATGTGGCTATGGGGGATGTCCATAACTTGTGAGATATGGTTTGCAATTTCATGGCTTTTTGATCAGCTTCCTAAGCTATGCCCTGTAAACAGAATCACTGACCTCTCTGTACTTAAAGACCGTTTTGAATCCCCAAATCTTCGGAACCCAAAAGGCAGATCAGACCTCCCAGGCATTGATGTGTTTGTTTCAACTGCAGACCCAGAGAAAGAACCTCCTCTTGTCACTGCAAATACCATTCTTTCAATTCTTGCAGTTGATTATCCAGTGGAAAAGCTTGCCTGTTACTTGTCAGATGACGGTGGAGCTTTGTTGACATTTGAAGCACTTGCAGAAACTGCCAGTTACGCAAGAATTTGGGTTCCTTTCTGCAGAAAACACAACATAGAACCCAGGAATCCCGAGGCATATTTCGGGCAGAAGCGTGATTTTCTTAAGAACAAAGTGAGGCTTGACTTTGTTAGAGAGAGGAGAAGAGTGAAGAGAGAATATGATGAATTTAAAGTGAGGATTAATTCCTTACCCGAATCAATAAGAAGAAGATCAGATGCCTATAATGCCCATGAAGAGCTTCGAGCGAAAAAGAAACAGATGGAAAATGTGGACAACCAGCCAGAGCCGATTAAGGTGCAAAAGGCTACTTGGATGTCAGATGGCTCTCATTGGCCTGGAACTTGGGCTTCTGGTGAGACTGACCACTCAAGGGGCGATCATGCTGGTATAATTCAGGTAATTCTTCCTTTCAAACCTGTAAAGTTACAACTAATCCCATTGGATGTTTGAGCATGTATTAAACATTTCTTCTTTGATTTTAATTGCAGGCAATGTTAGGACCACCAAATGCAGAACCTGTTTTTGGGGCAGAAGCAGATGGAGAGAACTTGATTAATGCAACAGAAGTTGATATCAGATTGCCGATGCTGGTATATGTGTCACGTGAGAAGAGGCCAGGTTATGATCATAACAAGAAAGCTGGAGCTATGAATGCCCTGGTTAGAACTAGTGCTATAATGTCCAATGGTCCTTTCATTTTAAATCTTGACTGTGATCACTACATTTACAACTCTTTGGCCTTGAGGGAGGGAATGTGCTTTATGCTCGATAGAGGTGGTGACAGGATCTGTTATGTTCAGTTTCCACAAAGGTTTGAAGGGATTGATCCAAACGATCGATACGCTAACCACAACACGGTGTTTTTTGATGTAAGCATGAGAGCTCTTGATGGACTACAAGGTCCAATGTATGTGGGAACAGGCTGCATTTTTCGTAGAACAGCTCTTTATGGTTTCAGCCCTCCTAGAACCACAGAGCACCATGGATGGCTTGGCAGAAAGAAAATCAAGTTGTTTCTTAGAAAACCGAAGAAGGCAGCAAAGAAACAAGAGGATGAGATAGCATTGCCAATGAATGAGGACTACAACGACGATGATGCTGAGATAGAGTCTTTGCTCCTGCCAAGAAGGTTTGGAAACTCAACTTCTTTAGTTTCATCAATTCCAATAGCAGAATATCAAGGCAGGTTGCTTCAAGAGTTGCAAGGAAACCAAGGAAGACCTGCTGGGTCCCTTGCAGTTCCAAGAGAGCCATTGGATGCAGCAACTGTTGCAGAGGCAATCAGTGTGATCTCTTGCTTTTACGAGGATAAAACCGAGTGGGGCAAAAGGGTTGGATGGATATATGGTTCAGTAACAGAAGACGTGGTTACTGGTTATCGAATGCATAATAGAGGATGGAGGTCTGTTTATTGTGTAACGAAAAGGGATGCATTTCGCGGCTCAGCTCCAATCAATCTTACAGACAGGCTGCATCAAGTGCTCAGATGGGCAACTGGTTCGGTTGAGATATTTTTCTCGAGAAACAATGCGCTGTTCGCTAGTCCTCGAATGAAATTTTTGCAAAGGGTTGCATATTTCAATGTGGGAATGTACCCTTTCACCTCAATGTTTCTCATAGTTTACTGCATTCTCCCAGCAGTATCTCTATTTTCAGGGCAGTTCATAGTTCAGTCACTGAGCATCACATTCCTGGTATTCTTGCTAGCCATCACAATGACACTATGCTTACTGGCACTCCTCGAAATCAAATGGTCAGGAATCACGCTACACGATTGGTGGAGAAACGAACAGTTTTGGGTGATTGGAGGAACAAGTGCTCATCCTGCAGCAGTATTACAAGGGCTACTGAAGGTAATAGCAGGAGTTGACATTTCATTCACATTGACATCCAAGTCAGCAACACCTGAGGAGGGAGATGATGAATTTGCTGAGCTTTACGAGGTTAGGTGGAGCTTTTTAATGGTGCCTCCAATCACAATAATGATGTTGAACGCCATAGCAATAGCAGTAGGGGTAGCAAGGACAATGTACAGTCCATTTCCACAGTGGAGCAAGCTACTTGGGGGAGTTTTCTTCAGCTTCTGGGTTTTGTCCCATCTCTACCCATTTGCGAAAGGGTTGATGGGGAGAAGAGGAAAGGTACCAACAATAGTTTACATTTGGTCTGGATTGATCTCCATTATCATTTCCTTGCTTTGGGTCTATATTAGTCCTCCTTCTGGCCGGGACGAAGACTACATGAAGTTTCACTTTCCTTAATATCTATTCTATATGCTTTGTATAATAGAAACTTGTTTTCAGTAGTAATAGCAGAATTGTGAACTGAAGTTTCTCAACTTCAGCATTGTATGATTTTAATTTGTTCAGTTGGCCATTGTAATGCTTCTGTGTTGGAAGTTAGAAATTGTTAAAAAGTTTCTTTCCTATTAATGCTAACTATTAGAAAATGCTTATTCGTGTTAAGCAACATGTTTAAGGAGATGTAAAGGGCAAGTTGGTTTTTACCATATCCCGTAAACGTTGCAGTTTTGGGACCAGAAACGGACCCCTTTGATATGTAGCTCACAGTCCATCAAATGGGACCAATTTGGTTTATCTCATCCGTAAAATGACTACTTGTAATAAAAACAAACATCAACAGTGATGTTGACCCATAAAATGATACATCTAGACAAAAGCTTTTCTCATCCGCTATATATGATTTTTAGTTTTAAGAAATCAGTTTTTACTCGTTCATAATGCACGTGATAAATTGAGTTTAACATAAATATTAAATATCCCAAAAATCATAAAGCAATTCAGTCCACATGAATCACCGACTCTATCCTCGGGTCCCAAAATACAACATTAATGACAAATAAGATGAAAAATGTTTGTGATGCACCTGATCACTGCTCCTTTGTATAATTCTAGAATTATTCCAACCCCTACCAAATTATTACAGTTTAATACAAATATTTAGGCATTAGACAACGAATCTATCCACCTCAGATTGATATATTATTTATATGCTCTTCTTGCGTTAGGCTGTTTGTTGCAGAGTCTTAATCAGCTTTCCTAACACAATTAATTAATTAGGCTGTTTGTTGCATTTGATTAATTCTTTCATATTAATACCCCTTCTGCTTATAAATATATTATAAACAGCAGCCGACAATAAATAGAGAAAGAATTAATCAAATGCAATAAGCAACAACAGCTAATTTTAGGAGAGGTTAAGCAAATGGCCACGTGTGATGACAGGGAAAAAGTTTCGGTTTCTAAGCAACAACTGCAATAGGAACCCACTTGCCAAATCAAGTTCTTGAAAGATCAACCCCTTTCTAAATTATACTACAATTTATTTAGTGACATTATTAGTAAGCACAGCTGGAAAAAGGTCAATAATCTTACATAAAAAAATGTGACAAATGCAATTCAGGATTTATCCAGTTAAAGAAACGTGCAAAATCTGATAACTTAAAGGGGTATTAATATGCCACCGAATGCGAATAAAGACAGAACCATGAGATTTAATTTAAGGCTACCACCTCTGGAACAGAAGCAAAAAAACCTTTGAACTCTCCAAAAAAAGAAACATATTTAAAACCCAAGAACTTGGTGGCAGTATTTTGCGATGCCTAATTTAGATTCTTGCTATGTGTTTTGAATGATTTTCCAATCCCTTGTTATGGAGGCCACGCATTTGGTTCCTTACCTTTCGGCCACTACACCAAATAGACAACAAATTTCTCACTACCTTTTTGGTTATTGCACTCCACCTGCAACTTTGATTTTATAATTGCCTATTTTGATATGTATACCTAAGATGGCCTGTAAAGAAAAGCCAAAAAGGTGTACACAGAATAGAGACGCCTGCCACTTCTTTAAATCCAAACCAATATATAAAGATTTTTAAAACAAAGACTAACAAGTTTTCATTGACATCAACCCACTGTGCAGTGGGAGTTTGGGAACTTGTTTAAAAATTTCCCTTCTATAGGAGCTGTCATCAAACAGCAACCAACACCATTTGCAACAAAAACAGTAGTAACAGAGACACAGATAGAACAAATAACGTTGCAACCTGAAATCGAACAAAAAAACTTCAATTCCCATTCGGATGAATTATCATTTACAGTTAGTTCATTTTAGCTACCGTAACTAAAATGCCAAATGCGAGTGAACACTACAAATTTTGATAAAAAGAAGTTTACTTACACAAATTGATTAACGAATCGAATATGTTCATTGTTTTTTCTTCTTTTATTTCCAGAGACAGAAATAGTAACGAGAAGGGATAGAATAGGATACAAATCATCTGATATACTATGACCAAAAAATGAGTAAATTCTACTAGTAAAAGAAAAGAAAGAACACATAAAAATAATAAAGAACAGAGGCCAAAAAGAGAAATTAATGAACCAAAAAGAGAAGAAAAGAAAAAATAGTCACAGAACAGTTTTGCAGGGAATTTACCGGCGGTAATTCTGTAATTCATAGCGAGTTCCCGTACAAATCGTAAGGTGCCCAAAGCGCGTCGAGCGGGCACGGTTGCCTCAAGTCAATCCTGAGCCAAGGCTTGCCGCTACCGGACCAATGTAGGAGGCTTACTGGACCCGGATGCAGGTCACGGCAACTGCCCCTTATATTGTCACCACCTAACCCGTGTTGATTCCACCGGTGCTCGATTGGCGCCACGTGTCCCGCAAAGACTAACAAGAATGGCGGCAATGACCCTAACTCATAGATCCGGTCATTCTTCTGGATCTCCATCCACCTTTCGATCCGCTTCGTATATCCGACCCGTCTCCACTTCACCAGATCTATCACCATTACTCCAGTGTTGAAGTAGCAAGGTTTTCGACCTTTAAATGTACCGGAGAACTTTTTATTCGACCAGAATTTCGGCGTGAAATATTTCGTCAAGTTTGCGTGGCAGTATTCCGGGGCACCGATTGTTCTTGAGCCCAAATTTGTAGCCCAGAGCTTGGCAATATCATCAACCACAACTAAGTCGGAATCCAAGTAGATCACCCTCTGAACACAAGGCTCTAACAGATCAGCCAAGTAATTCCTCGCGTAATTGAGTGGCTGCTCAAGAGCTTGCCGAACAGAAGTAGATATCAGGTTGCGTACAATTTTAGGATTGAAGTAATACACCTTGAACTTCAATTGAGGGAAAGTATAGCGCACTAGCGATTCCAGATTCGTCTCAGAAACCAAAAAATGGAAGAAAACACTCTCTGGACACAATGAATGATGTAAAATAGAATGAACAGCTGCAATTGAACCCCTGAGATACTCTACATCAAGAGTAATTGCAACATGCACCAAAGAAGGATCACAAAGACCGATTCTCCCCGAGACTCTATTATCATTGAATCCACATTTATCGGCATTGCGGAATACCGTCGCTCTTCGGAAGGACAAAAAGTCCTGCGAATGAAGAGCCAGATTTCCATAATATCCGTCGAGATGAGAAGATCGAATAGCCTCAGCGGGAGGAAATGATTGGAGGGAAGGGGAAAGGATAATCATGACCATAGCGGCAGAGAAAAAACCAGAAAATCTCATAATCCAACGCATTTTCCCTCGGTAAAGCCCTCTCTTCTTTTTCTTGGATTTAAAATCGAATCGATCAGCCAGGACAGGTAAGAGGGAAGATCGAAGAATGGCTAGGGTTCCTTTAAGGTCTGCCAGATTGAAATGAAACAAAGAAGAAAAAGGAATCGATCTTTTTCCTCACCAGTTTCAAAACGAAATTGCCGTGGGAATAAAGCGAGGTTGAAAGAGAGAGAAAATAAAAGAATCCATAAAACCAGGGAGGAGAATCAGCCCGTCGGTCGGTGGTACGGCCCACCTCTCTCCCTCCGACTGACAACCTGCACTCTTATCTCCGGCAAATGGCCCCGTGAAGAAGGCGATAGAATAAGAGAACAGAGAGCGGAGAGAGAAGGGTTTTTCTGTTTCTGTTTTCAGTTTAGCGCTCCACCGTAGAAATCCACGGACAAACCCAAACAATTAAAATTTTAATATCAGTTAAAACGTTCCTATATATATTGACAAATAAAAATGCTATTATATTGGCTTAATTAAGTACTAATTAATTAGAATAGGATTAATCAGTACTTATTTTTAAGAGGGCAGAAACCAGCTGTCAGTGTCCTCTGTTTTGTCGTGTCATAATTACCATTACGTCCCAATTCCTTCACTTGGCAATCTTTCTTTTTTTATCCTTTGTTGCCTTGCACACGTCACTCACCCTCCCTTGTTCTTGTTGTGGCCTTGCCAAGTAAGAATGTTTCTATTTACATCCACCGTTTCATAATAATTAAAAAACAAAAACATTTCATATTTATTCAAGTCTGGATATTTAGTATCAAGTTTGAAAATCTTTATAAACTTTTTTAAATTTGATGTAACAGCAACCGTGAATCTCCTATAGTCATGAATCATATTTTGATTGAAAATAAAAATATAAAAATTTTATATCTCTGAAAAGTTAAATTCATCATAATATGACATGTTTACATTAGAATGTCGGACGAGTACATTTTTACCATGTTTAGGGAATTAATAAAGACTTTTCAAAATTCGATGTAAAATTCAAGAAGTCCCCTCAAATTTAAGGGATAAAATATGTAATTGACTAGTATTTAATTCATACTAGTCATATTTATTAATGAATATGTCAATTATCATTGAGGTTTTTGTCATGTTCTCTTGGACTATAATTTAATTAAGTTCAGTTCAGTTCAGTTAAGTTCAGCTATGTGTAGTTATAAATTTACACTGAAATAAGTTAAGTTAAGTTCAGTTTAGTTCATGTTTCAGAAGTTGAAGAGAACATGACCTTTATTAGATAATTTATAATTATTATGCATTTTATAAAGTTGTTGTTTTTTCAGACTAATTTTTCAAGGAAGAACTAATATTTTGAGAATTAGTTATGAGGAATTTCACATTAACACTTGTGTTTTGTGGTTTAAACGAAAATTTATGTTTCTACCGACGGTGTAAGAGCCAGAGCGTATCCACTTGTCCTCTTTTTCAATGGGAAAAGTATGATTGATCAGGCATCAACATCATATAAAGAAACACTCGATGAAGGTACAGATATCTCCAATCATTGTGTTACACCTATAAGAAATATTTATAGTCTAACGTTACCTTTATTTATTATTATTGTATTAAGCCTCTTTTGGGAGTATCGTTTTAAAAATTCAATTCACTTTAATATATTTTCCATTTTATCCTTCAATAAAAGTTTATAAAATAAATTAATTCATTCATGGGTTTTCAAGGAACTCTTTTGGTTTGGGTTGTTAAAACTTAAAACATTCTTTTGGTTTGGGTTGTTAAACAATTGAGTTACATTTACATCTATTTAGTATACGAAATACATTTTAATTCATATTATATAGAATTTTTCATTTTCGTAGCCTTTGGTAATGATTTTGCTGTCTTTGCTTTTTATTTGAAATATGAAAATACTTATTAATACAATTACAATGACGATTTTAGAAACTTGTTAAATAAAATTTATAACACTATTAACTTTTTTCTATCTGAATGAAGTTTCTAAATGTAAAAATTAACCTGATAAATTAATTTGATTAAATTCTACAAAGTTTATTTTAGTTAATTATTTTTATTTTATGACTGAGGTACTTTTTTAAATAAATATGAAATTATCATATATATTGAAATATGGAGTAAATTTTAAATGATGTATTGATAAATATCAAATAAATCAAACAAAAAATTCTACTAAATTCATAGAAACAAAGTGTCATCATATTGGTACATAGAAAAAATTTGTCAGAGCAAAACAACAAGCAAATTAAAAGAAATAACAATTTTGCAACTTATATTTTATTAAATTCCATCAAACGTTATCGATGATCTACAACCATAAGAACTCTGGTGTATTCCTTAATACCAACCAGTTTTGAAGATTTGAAACGATCTTGCTTAAAAGAGATTGATTTATTGGATACTTAAATTGAAAGATCAACATATGTGTGTTTGATAAAAAAACAGATGGAACGCAACCCATAATGTTTGACAATAGTTTGCTTAATACATTTTTGCGTATAATGGTGTGTTATCGGTTATATTTAATCTTAGTAAATTTTATGATGACTTTATTGAAAATAAAATATTCATTATTTTGCTCCTTAGTTTGATCAATAGCGATAAAAACAAAGTAATAAGATTATGTTAAAATAAAGTCATCTGAAAGTGAATTTGAACGATAATTACTGGAAAGTGAATTCGAAACTATTTATTTAAAAATAATATGTTCTTAAATTATAATAGTAAGTCTTTTATTCTCATTGGAAACTAATTGTCCGATCTCTTCAATCTTCATAGTGTTGTCACTTCTTATTTGTTCCATTCGCATTATAAGCATATTAGAAAGCCATAAAAATGCTAGATTTTTTTCCATCACACTTCGAGTGTTATATATTTAATGATTCATTTCTATGGTTGCTTTCATAAAATAAATAATAAACGGATTTTAATCGTTCTTTTCCGTACATGAGATCAAAGAATCGATAACGATGTCACTTGTATGCCTAAATCGAGATTGAATCACAAATTTTTAAATATATATCGATTTCATGATTTCCACGGTGTCAAAAGATCAATAACGAAGATTTACTAGAATTTTCTGTTATATGAAATAATCACGGGAATAGAAAATTTAGAGAAAAAATAAAATTCCATCATACAAATTTGTTCAAAATATACTAAACTATTTACGTCGAAGTCATAATATTTATAATAAGGTCCTTAAAGTTATTTGTTCTTGGATTGATCTGATCAGTTATTGAAATTGGATCATATCATTTCACGCAAGTTCAGTCTCACCTCACATTGATTAATTGCAGTAGTCATCTTAAATGAGTGACGATATCAATTCGTTAATTATAAACCTTCAAAATTTAGGCAAATAATTAAATTTTAATTACATGTATAAATCCTTATAGATATTATGCATATTTTCTTTTCAATTTCGCTTATTTTTCTTGCATGTTTTGTCCTTTATTTGTATTTAATTTACGGCTTTTGATTTGTTGCCCAAATTTGGAAGAAACAACGACGTTATCATAATCACGTCGAATATTAAATCAATCAAACCACTGATACATGGATTTAGTATCATCATTTATGATTCTGGTAGAATGAATATTCCGCGGAATTGAGAAAAATGAATGCAAAAATGTCGAATCTGATAGAGTTTTCTACAATCCGACGTTGGAAGGAGTAGCCGTTTTGAGATATTATTATACATCTCACGGAATATCTATTCCTCTTCAAAATGAAGGAATAATTATTCCGTGA
>CAOJBI011425919.1:0-11122 GCA_948277035.1 Euphorbia corollata | reverse complement strand
GAAGTAAAAGAGACAAACAAGAGAACCGAAACAAACTTCGGACACCAAACCTAACCAACTAACGACTATCCAAAACGATAATTGGAAAAGCCGAAAAAATCATGCACAAAAAGCGTCGAGCAAAAATTAGGAACTGTAGTCTAGGATGTCGACTCTTGAGATATACGACCATGTGCCGCAAGCGCGTCCGCAACTCTGTTTCCTTCACGATAAGAATGAGACACAACGAAGTTCAAGTCTCGAAGAGCAATAAGACAATGCTTCCACTTAATACGAAGACACCAAGGAACCAACATTCTCCTAGATCGGAAACAATGAACCACGAAAGTGGAGTCGCTTTCTAACCAAAGATTAGACCACCCATTCGAAACAGCAACAATTAAATGAAGGAAAAGTGACATAAGATGAAGAAAAATGTCCTTATCAAATGGGATTAAGAAGAAATATTATACGATACATCCTTGGCTGAAACTTTAATTTTTATAATCCAAAATATGTAAGCATTTCTCTGTCAATGTGAGTATAAATATATACAATGCAGAATACAATCGATCTTTCCAAAATCACTAAATTTGACATATACAATAAGCATTTCGATTATAGTTGTTGGGTTTTCATTGCAGGGTACGTCATATAAATGAAAATTTAACATTGAATCAGTCATCAGGGAAAAACTGACCAGAAAGATTATAGTCCATAACTGGAAATTGCATGCTTTCAGCGGGTTTCCAGTGTCGTTTTCGTTGATTTATAAACCAATTATTGATCTGCTTCTGATCTAGACCCGTCGATTCTCCCAGAGCTATCTTATCTGCTTCCTGGATATAAAGTATCTTAAGCATAAATTCACCATGTAAACTTTATGAACATCAGCTGTGGAGATGGTGTTGGCAATTATGTAAACGAAAAGCGCTTATGGGAAATGTAAGAGACAAAAAGAGATGCTTACTGTAGGGTAAGGCCATTTACAGTGAACATTCCACCATTGAAGTAGGGTTTGCCTAGCTTCTTTGGGTAACTTGCCTTTCTTTTTCTTCTTTGAAAACTCGAGTTTCAGTGTACTAATATGACTTCCAAATCTCTGCATTAGTCTGTTTTTAAGATCTCTATCTTCACTGCTTGGTTGAACCATTTGTAACTCGGCTTCTCCTCCACTTAACTCATCCTCTGACGACGGTCCACCACCTTCATCTGTACAATCCGCTTCTATATTATCGTTGTTTAAAGTAATTTACATGCAATAAGTTTCAGAACTAGGAACGGTTTAATTGTTTTTCGAAAACGCCAGATTATCAGAACTCTGCTAACTTCTCAAAGACAAAGGAGCCCTGTCGAAATGACTCAAACTTCAAGTTTTCTGCTGTTTACACTTGCTTGGGTATTAGGGTATTCATGCTGCGGATATGAGACTAATAACTAATATTGCTAGACTTAATCCATGTTAACGTAATGCCATATCACCTGTAGCATATATTTAACCCAAAATTTATAAGTCCTTATTATGACAAAATTCGAAGTCCAATGATTTGTCTGACAAGACTGAATTATAGTTATTATAGTGCAACAATAATCAATGTTGAGTGACCAAGCATTCCACCTGACTCGGTTTTGCATCCACCCTTTAGCTAAATTTGGCTCCTACACTTTGTTTTGGTGAATCCAATTCAAAACATGAAATATGATACTCAGAATTCAAATCCTATCCCAAAAGAATTACTTCGCAATCAATTCTTACGAAATCATGCTTACTGCGAAATATGAACAAAATAATTGCTGTGCAATCAAATCTTATACCATATCGAAGATAGAACTGAAGTAACTTTACCAATGAAACTTGTAGATTAAGAAAAAGAGCTCATCCGTCATCACTAACAATCATTTACGTAACTGAAGAATGAACAAACCTAACAACTAAAAAGATTTTTTTTTTAAAAAAAAATTACCTTATTTGAGCTTACATTATTAAATGGAAAGAAAAATCTCCAACCCACCCCGGATGTGATTCGAACCTGGGAACTCTAGAGTTCACAGCTTCCGTCTTAACCACTAGGCCAAGACCTCAATCACAAACAACAACTAAAAAGATAAACTTGAATAAATTAAAAAGAAAGAAGGTAGAATTCAGTGGACCAAATTTGGACAAATTAAATTTGGAGCCCAAAAATCAAATTTTGACCAAGTATGATAGGAAAAATACTCAAGACAGCAACCTTTTTAACGTACTAATGTCTTAAATTTAATACCTTCGGTTATATTACAGATGGCATTAAAAATCTCAAATAATTCGCCAAATAAATTACATATAATCTATAGCACATATTGGGAAAGAAACAGAATTGAATAACAGTTTTGTATAGAAGATTTGAATGTACAGACCAAATTTAATCAAATTTACTCTAAATTATTTTATAAATTTAGTAAGTTCTAGTAATACAACAGTATGTGAAGGGGACCCACAGGAAACAACTACGAATTAAATGAAATTATAGTTGAGGTACACCTATTCCTAGGGGTAAGCAATCGGTTAAATCAAATGAAACTTAACTGATAAAGCCGAAATGTTTTATAAAATTTCGTTAAAATATTTGACAAACCGATTTAATCCAATTGTTTATTTGATTATGCAAGTTCAGTTTTTCGATATTAATCAGCTTAAACAAATGCTCACCCCATCACATACCGTACTAATTTCTGGCTCATACTTTTTGTTTAGGATGTGGGTTATCTCATTGTAGTCAATTAGTAACTTGACCTCAGAAAAAAAGAGTTAAAGGATAAGGAATCATCTTATTTCAACATCCAACCCAGCAATTTGTTAAGAAACAAATAGATATGCTTCGGTTATCTAGAAAAGGATTCCCAAGATCTCAACTTTGATATATTTATAAATTTCAAACACTTAACTATCCATCTAATTTTAATGGTTGATGTTTAATTCCATTGTGAATCTCATAGATAACTAAATTCAATATCAACCATTAAAACTGAATGAATGTTTAAAATTGATTGAAATTTACAAATGTACCAGAATTAAAATTCAGATTAAATATTATGATAATCAAAGCATATATATTTCTTGGTTTGATAACGAATTGCTGGGTTGGATGTTGAAATAAGATGATGTACAAGACTTAATTACTTAGAATACATAAGAAAATTGAAGTATCAAAGTAAAGCAAGTAGCAACAATGAGTCGAAACATAAAAATTATTACATCAAAAGTACATCCATGAAGAAACAGTAATACCCAATAATTTTTTAAACACCTAATGGAAGAGACAGCGACAGTTTTATCAATATAAAAAAAACCCCATTAACATAAAATACAAAAGAAGGAACAAAATTAGGTTTTATATTAGTTGAAGGAAAATAAATAATATAATGGAATAGCCGATTGGCTTGGGATATAAATTATACGGGTCAAGTGCAAAGCCAAAAAGCAGACACGTGTGATGCCCAATCAATGAGCGCATAGACCCACAAACAGCCACTAAAAGCCAAATAAATGCCCATGGAATGACAACCACTTGCCCTAGCAGAGGCCAGAAGCAGTGGCAGTTATAGCTCAGCGGTGGCATCAATTCATGGAACATTTCTCTATCTCGATCTAATCTAGGGGAAAAAGCTGGTGGGTTTACAGCAAAACGTGCGAGAGTACCATGTGAAATCCAGCCACCCGCTTTACCCGGGCATAAAGACTCTTTAAAAGTCCTAGCTTGATTGATCAAAACCTACATTTATTATCAACTGACCCACAATTACCAGCACATGCATGTATACACATCATATAAACAACCTAACCATAGTATAGTTACTATTTTCCTCGAGTCCGAATGACCCCACTAGTCTATTTACTGTTCTAGTCCAACTAGTTTCCACGTATTATTCAGTAACCCTATTCGCCGCATTTGTAAAATTGTGCTAACAATTCGGACTAGTTACTTAATTTGTGGAAGTAAAAGCTAGAGAGTTCTGTCAAACATTTGCTCATAATAAAATCATTCAACTTTTTAGGCTTTGTGTTTGGGAAGAGGTTTTTGAAGATAGAATAATGGAAAAAGGAAATAATTTCTCATGTTTATTTTGAAGAATTTTATTGGTGAGAATGGATTGGGGGCTTTTTACTTCAAATCTTTCATTTAGGATCCAACAAAATTGGTGGAATTTGAAGGGACGTAAGAATTTGTTCTTGAAAACTCAACTTTTCCATTAAAATTTCATCCACTCCTCTTAAATATAAAATTTTAAAATTATTCAATTCCTTTAAAATTTTATCTCTCAGTTCCTTTAAAAATTTTCAATAGTTTACTCCTGAACAAAGGCTTACACGTGAGAGAAAATTCTTCCATCATCACATGATATGCAGTGACTAGTATAAAATTTCATAATGGTCGAGATCACAAGTATTAATTATAAACAATATCATCAGGTAAGCATGTATTAACCTCTGTTTTAAAAGGCAGCCGCCTAAGCGAGGTTTTTTTGAAACACCGTCCCGATTTTAGGTAATCGGGTGATCCAAGACGGTCAAGGTAAAAGGTGTTGTCTAAATCCAAAAAAGTGTTATTACATAGATTTTTAAATTCTATAATATAAAAATTTATATGTTAGTTAAATTGATTATTCTAATTCATTAATAAATATAAAAATTAAAAAAACTAATCCGGCTAGTCTCTGGAGGCTTTAGCCGCCCGACAAGCGCCTAACGCCTTTTAAAACACTGATATAAACAAGACATCTCAACTAAAAAGCAAGATCATTCCACTTCACACCAACTTATATTTTCTTAATAAGATGGCCACTGACCTATATTAAAAAACTGATAAGATTCTCGAAAATAATTTTATTCTAAACCAAGAGAGATAGAATGGAAGTCAAAAGAGAGAATATTTAAAAAAATGTGTATTGCATCCAACAAAGTTTGTTCAAATTTAATCTAAAAGTTATTTTTCAAATTTGAAGAATTCAAATTCACTAACTTTGGAATTTGCAACATTACAAAAAATCTTTTAGAAGCACATATTCCTTGGGGGTGATTGGAAATCCAGACACGTGAAAGTATTTCATGCCTAAATATAAAATACGAGAATGCTGACATCTATAGTAGTGGCTTTTATAGAGAATCCTAGTCCTTTTACTTATTCAAGTAGGTTTGAAGAATCTTAATTAGTTAAGGACTAGGACAATCGATAGATAAGATAACAAAGTACACAAGAGGCTAATAAAATATGATTAGAACATTACTAAAAAAAGTAATGTGTACTTTCAAAGATGAACAATCTCAGTTGCCAACCAATAGTCCAAGATAATCATCCTCATTCTTACTCTTTTAGCATAAACAAACCATATATTTACCTTTGAAAACCATATTTTGAACAACTAAGGATGATATGCCATATATCACTTGCATGATTTTCATTCCATTGAATATACACAATGTCATTTTAATTTTCCCATTTTGGTAGTTCCTTGAGAGAGCAGTGATATTCAGTTAACTCAAATTTAAACAACAAAATGAGACTTGTTCTATATCTTAACTATAAAAATAGAACAAGGGATGAGTTACTTCAAATTTGAAGTAATACATCCCCTACTCTATTTATGAAGTAAGGATATATTATTATTTTAATTACTATCATTACTTTTATATTATAATGAATTAAAATCTTTTCATTTATAAGTTTATTGATTAATTTATTAGTAATTGAGTATGTTTAATAATTATAAATAACAATTTCATTGTTTAAAAATATTCATTTGAGTTATTTATAAGCAAATGTTAAATATTAATTGTGATATATTATTTTAAATTTATATTCATCATCTAATATATGAAATATAATAAAATGTGGATATTTTTGTTATAAAATAATAACAATAATATTTTTAAAAGTAATATAATAATGATAAAATAGTGTTTTTTAAAATACAAAAATAGGGTAGTTTGTTGAAGCGAATTTATTGTACCAATCGTATAAATAAAGAAAATAATGCGAAAATTGAGTTTAAAATAAGGATTTTAGAGCAATGAGTTGGAGATGATCTTACTACCATTACTACTTTTTAACCACTATAGCTATGAGGTTGATAGTTATATACATACAGCAGACGAGCAAATCCAACCATTTTTCCCATTTTACAAGATTTATAGTATTTGTTCTCCAACCATCTTCCCCATTTTCATTTTCCCAATTCAAATTCACTTTAAAATAATAATATTTTATTATTAAACAAAAAAAAAAGATAATCAAAAACCAAAAAATAATATTATTTTAATTCATAAGTAAATTATTTTAATTTATTTCCCAAAATGGAGAATGAATCCATTTCCTATATTTGGGAAATTATTTTGAAGATATATTATATGAAAAATAATTGGACTCCACCATTCCTTAAATTTCTTCATGATAGGAATTTTATAAAATGAGGAACGATAGAAGTTTCTCCAATAAAGTTTTAAAGGAAAGGTACGTGAAAGAAACAAGTAACAAGGGGGACGTCATAATTAGGGCTTCCAGCACAAGTTCATCCAGAAAGTCACTTTGACCCATGGGCTCACATGACTGATAATATATTAATATTCGCTATGACAAAATATATTGTTGATTTTGATGAACAGATGAACACAAATTTCATCAACATATTATTTAAAGGTCAAATGCATACGGAGCCCCCCAAAGTTGGTCCAAAACGCTCTCCGCCATCCCAAGTTTCAAACTTGACACTTTACCTCATAATGTTGGCAAAACTGATACAATTTGCCCCCTCAATGACACGTGTCAGTTTCTGATTGGTTTAACTTTTCAAAGATTTTGAAATTTTTGAAAAAGTCAAACCAATCAGAAACTGACACGTGTCATTGAGGGGGCAAAGTGTATCAGTTTTGTCAACATTGGGGGGTAAAGTGTCACAGTTGAAAGTTTGGGGTGGCGGAGGGCGCTTCGTGCCAAGTTCGGGGGGCTCTGTATGCATTTGGCCTTATTTAAAATATAGTTATGATTTAGGAATGGGGGGAGAGGTGATGTGTCTGATCTTAAAATAAATGCAACTTCCAAGATAATACTTCCACCATGAGAAGAAACAAAGGAAGACTGATTAGTGGGCTCTGCTAGACAATTTCCAAAGTCTGAAAGTGATCTATTCGTGCTTTATTGTAACTTGAAGAAAAATTAATAAACGACACTAGAATCAACAAAATTAGTAAAATAAGAATAAAAAATAATTGATTTACATGCCGATGGAGAGCTAATCAATGGGGTCGAATCAATAAAATTTACAGTGCTCAGCAAGAAAGTGATGATCAGGAATTCTAATGAAGGACTTAAAAGGATACTTCTTGTTTGTTTACTACTAGTAGGTTATGGCAGGGAAATTAAAAATTTAAAAACCTTAACCAAGTGCATTTTCTAAATCAAAACCTGAAGGAAGATGACGGTGGACTAGTGGAGAGCATCTAAAGCAAAAGCCTGGATTTGATGATAATCTAGTTGTACTTCACTCTATCACAAGTGCAGCGCAGCTTAATATTACTTAAGCTTTTAAAGAAAGATAGGATACAATGGGACAGAGTCACCAAGTAAGTTGAGGTAAAATTTCATTTCTGGCAGGAGAAAGCAAGGCTATGGTTCCATAAATTTTGTTGTTACTATATTCTTAATTTATCTAATTAAATCCAAGATAAGTATTAGAACTGCCAACAAAAATGCCTATTAATCATAAAGGATGTTAACTTAGTAATTAGTAAATTTATTTACCAAGACAAATATTGGTTAAGCAGGAAAACAAAGTTTCAGCATATTAAGCATCCACTTTTCTAGCCTGCGCCTATCGAACATGGATACCACAAACCATTTTTCATTTCATTTCATTTGCAAGCGCATATTATCATAAAAAAATGAACAAGACAAAGGAAATGAATATGCACAATTGTTCACATTGGATGTTCAATTTTGGAAATGTGAGCATTGCTAAGTAATGCACATAAGATTCTAAGGAATTTAGGGAGTACAAATAGGATGGATTAATATTAATATAGCGAGATACTAGCATTATCACTATTATGTAATCCAACTGGTAACCTTTAAATTAAGAAAAATAGGATATCAAATCATTGATTGGCCTTTTTAAAATCAAAAGGAAGCCAGGAAATATAGAAATAGAAAAGCGGCAGTTGGTCAGTAACTTCACAATCACTAAACATTGGTCTTATAAAAATATGCTACACGAAATGTGACTTTACTCAATTCACCAAAGCACTATTTACTCCTGCGTAAATGAACTCTGAGACTGAAATGCCAAATTTAAAATCACACCAATGGTAAACGGTAAAGATTCTCTTGCACTTGAGATTTGATACATTTGTAAATTTTAATCAATCTCAACTATCTATCCAGTTTTAGTGGTTGGAATTTAATTTTAGTTGTTTTTGGATCCATGGTGCAAATAAATCCCAATCGTTAAAATTAAATAGATGGTTAAAATTCACTTAAATTTATAAATGTATACTAAATTCAGAATTTTGGTTTCAAGTCTCACTTTTTACCCGAAAAAACTAAATTAAAAGAGATCAATGAATACTGGGCAAGAAAGAAAAGATCCAAAAATCCATCGTACAACACTTTTTAGGAAGCCTTACTTATTTTAGTCTATATATCAATTATTGGAGCTAGATTAAAAAAAAAAACATAAGATAATACTCGATAAAATTCAATATCGAAACCCCTATACATGTTTACGTAAAAAAGTAAGCAATTTCCTCCATCAAAAAAAAGAAAAAGAAAAAGCAATTTCCAATCATTAATATTCTTAACCGAAGCTATTCTCCAATTAAATGCCAGGAGTTACACCGATATCTAGGGTTTTGTTGTTTGGTAGTGCTATTATTGGCACACCCCCTAAAGCTGTGCGTTTATAGCCAATGAGTGGATTCTTCCAGGAATAGAGAAGGGATAGGTACTATAGCAGTCGTAGAGTCTATACGTAGGACAGCAACATTTGTCGCCTCATTATTCAAGTGGTGTTTTCTCAGTCGGAACCGCACCATACAGTGAAATCAAAGTAACTCAGTGATAATGGAGAGTTTTCATAGATTATGATTGTCAAGTAGTTTTTCGAAAGAGGCACAGAAGATGGCAGTAAGGGTGGAGGAAAGAAAATATAAATTAATCTAGCACAAGCATCAATGATTAGCAGTATAAACAAACTCAATGAATGAAAATGGAAGAACAAATTAAAGAGGAGATTGCTCACCGGAAAGAGGTTTAGTGGAGGCACCCATGCAGAGATTACTTAGCTGCACTTCAATCTTGTTCAAGAAAGTGGTTGCTTCATCAAAATGCCTCTCCAGATCAGATTTATATTTGATTAACACGCTACAATAGGTTTCCTTTCAATTCAAAAATTAGAACATGGATCAGGTGATCATAATATCCAAAAAAATCACAAATTCGTCCAAAAGTATAGAACTTCAAAAACAAAATCTAAAAAGCCCATAAATCGAGAGCGAAGGAGGCCGCACCATGAACTCGTCGAGCTCGGGATCTGCTCCCAAGCATGAGAGCGCAGGATCTCCCTTGCACAGGTCGTTTTCTCGCCGGATTTCATCTAAGGAGCAAGCTAGTTCCGCCGGAGCTCCTACCTAAGAGAAGATTAAAAAGAATCAAGGTCTAGTAATACATAATCATAACAAACTAATGTAAGCGAAAAAAAAGGGTCCGATTTCTCATAAAATATTTCCTGGTAAATGATTTCTCGAGTGGAAACCAGATTTCTCTTGGCTTTGGATCTTAAAAATCAAAGGTTAAGACTACACAAAGAAACGTGAAACGAAATCTCCGAGAATCACGCAGTAACAGAAAATTTTGAAAATTGGGTAATAGCTAACAAACAACAGCTTGAGTAAATATAGAAGTAATCCATCATCCCTCTTTTTGAGGCTAGAATTTAAGAGCGCAATGTTAAAACTATTTGCCTCTAATGGCTTCCATCATCGTATACAGGCTAAATAGTTCTGACACATTACTCCATAATTGGAAAACCAGAAAAACAGCTGGTGTAGTAGCTACCGAAACAGTTCCCAATTTATTAGCCCATAACAGAAAGGACTCAATTCGTCTTCTCCGTCTTCCTATTTCAAATGAAAAGAAAAAGAATACCGAGATGAGAGAGAGCTGATGCTTTTCGTTTACAGTATTTCACCTTCTGGCAATCGATGTAGGCTTGAATCAATCGGGGATATGAAGGATGAGAGGCGATTTTGGCTTTGATCAAACTATACATGTCTTCTTCTCGTTGAATTTCGGGAGCGACTGAAGCGCCTTCGGAAATAGCAGACGCAGCGGAAATTAATTCTTCCGGTAAGAAAAGCGGAACACGATGATTATGAAAAGTTTCAGATGAAATAAAGCCCTGGTAGCAATCGGACGGTATAATCACGTTTTCGGAGTAATCCGCCGTCGAGCGGAGACCGTAAATTTCATCCATAGTATAATTTTTGTTATTCTTTCACAATTAAGAACAAGGAAAACTATATCATATGTATAAAAAGAAAAAAACAACAACTATCAAAGCTAATCAACAAGTAAATTATTTGATTAAAGTATATATTAAGGGAATATTTAAGTTTTAAAATGCTAGGTTAATAGGAAAAACAAAGATAAAGGAAAGGGTGGGAATTGCTGGAAATGTAGGAGCAGGGACGAACTGTGACTAGTGTTTCATGAACCGATCATTTTGGGCTAGCAACTAGACATGTTCGCGGGCTGGGTGGCCCGCTTCAATGAGCTGGGTTTGAACACTTATTTTTTAAAAAAATCTGGCCCGAGTCTAAGTCCGACAATGCCCGAAATTTTATGGATCGGGCTGGTTTTTATATAAATACCCAAGCCCGGTCCGACGAATAAATTTTTTACTTTTTATATATTTATATATTAAATCTATACGTGTTTTAAACTTTTAAAAAATTTATTCTATTAAATTTGGTTACTTAACTATAATAAATATTATCAAATATTAAAGATTTTAATTAAACGATATAATTATAAGTAAAATTTAAATATATTTTACGTATTTTATTTTTTTCTATTTAATTTAATAATGAAATTTATGAAAAAAATAAATGTTC
>CAOJBI011425718.1:0-11587 GCA_948277035.1 Euphorbia corollata | reverse complement strand
TATTAATAATTATTTAAAACACATAAAAATCATAAAATAATCCAAAATAATAATAAAATATTCAAATTGAATTATAGAGTAAGGTATGGGCTACTCCAAATTTGGAGTAACCCATACCATACTCTATAAATAGAGTAGAGAATTGGAGTATCATTGGACTTGCCCTCTACTCCAAATATAACAAAAGTTGTTATTTTATTAGAGTACCATTGGAGATGCTCTAAGGCAAAACACTTGAAGAATACATCTCATGGACAAAAGGTTTTTTTTAGCTCGTGGTACTACTATTTGTCAGGTCATGTGGTAAGTAAATTACCTATTTAATTAAATATGTTATGTGCTTTTTCTTTATGAATAATATTTATTTTTTATTCTTAAATTATGTAACGATGATTTATTATATTACGCGATCATTACATTTTATTAGTAATGATTAAAAAAGGAACAATAATTTATATTAGTGTTATTAATATTATATCATATCATACCATTTATTTATTTTAATCTTTAAAATTATGTATTGTCATTCGCTTAAATACGTTAGATTAAAAATAAAGATATGGGAAAATTACAAATACATCAATATTTGAAAATAAAAAAAATCAACAAAAATGATAACTCAAAGAAAATATATATAACAAAAATGTATAGGATATATTGATATATCCGTATTACTGATAGATTGGAATTAATTTTTTTTTACAGATTTTTATAAAAAAAAGTTTAAAACCTTACATAGCTAATGTTTAAACTAATTGAACATATCCTTGATTTGATAGTGTTGTTGAACATGTGATACGTGGACAAACAAGTTACTTTTGCCTTGCTTCTAATTTGGCCTTTAAAAAAAATTAAAAAAATGTTGCTGTGAGACTAATTGAATTGCGTCCACTTGCATTCACTTTAGTTTTGGAATTTTTTTTTTTGGTAAATTAGTTTTGGAATTTTTAATACCAATTCTTTTTTTAATACCAATTCTAACATTCTAACAATAACACAAAGTTCCTTATATAGCAATATTGAGTTGAGGAATAATCATAATGGGTCCTCTTTCAATCTTATTTTTTAATCATATTATTGGTCCTTTTCATTCGTTGCATTTCATTTTCAATTATCATTAAGTGTATAGTTTATTAAAATTTTAAAATATTTTTCATCTCGAATTTTTAACTTTACTGGTGTTTGATTTACGCAGAATTTGAATGGCTACTCGTGTTATTTTAAATTGATTTAACTGTAAATATCGAGACTTAAATATTATTTTATTGGGATTATTACAATTGTAGTGTTTCAACCGTTAAAAATGAAACAAATAATCTTAAAAGCAGGTCCCATTTTTACATTTAATGTCATCCATAATTCTTTACATGCATGTCTTTCTATATTTATTTATAAAAAAAGCAAGAAATGTTATATTGCCCAGCATACTTACCGCCCAAAAATTATTTATATTCTCTTCATATTTATTTAAAAATTATATGTCATCCAAATAATTTTATTAAAAAAATGTAATATATCCAATATTTTTTAAAAAAACTAAACAAATCATTTTCATTATCGTATGAGTAATAAAAAAACAAGTAAAAATAAAAAAAATGCAAACAAATACTAATTATATTTTTCGATCTTGTAATTTATCAAAATTGAAAAATCTCCCACATTTTTCATCTATTATCGTACAATTTTTTTCATTTGTTAATATTCAGATTCCGTCTCCAAAACTATATTGTTGGTCCAGGGAAACTAAAAACTTTGTTTATAAATTCGAAAGCACAAAGTGGGAGTAAGAACCTAAGTGACAAATACTGATTTCTTAACGAGGTCGTGTTTCGGTAAATGGTGCATAAAAAGTAATTTTTTTAATTATGTTTTCAAATTCTATTTATTTTTCCTTTTTTATAACTATTCATATTAATAGTTAATTATTTAATTATCTTATACGAATGTATTTTTTATTATTATTTACATTAAATATTATTTATTTAATTTAAAGTTAAATCAAAATTTATATTTTATTTATAAAAAACATATATGTAATCTTAAAATACAAGTATAATATTAATTTTATTGATCACGAAGACATTTTAATCATGACAAGGTACGGTAAACGGAGGAGAAAAAGGAGTTAGACTAATTTACAGCCATTTGTTTTCAATTTAGCAAGTTCTTCTGTAATTGCATTTTTACTAATTTATGAACCTTTCTCCAAAAAAAGGTTTTTCTTAGTTCCTAAGGAAACTAATCCTTAACCTATTTTTGTGTTAAAAAAATGAAAAATCGAAACGAAAAGGGTCAACAGGGAGAAACAGTATTTTTTTCACTAGTATAGAGAAACCTTTTGGGTTAGTGGAGTGCACTAAAAGTGAACAGTGAGCGCCTAGCCGTAGAGGGAGATTTGTGCATGGAATTCCGAGATTAAACTATGAAATACATATTTAACCTTCTAAATTTTAGATTTTTCAATATTTATCCTTTTTAATTTTTAAATTTTTTTTATCAATTTCTTAAATTTGGGAAAAATATGTTCGCTAGCCGCTTAGTGTCACATATTACATTGTGAGTGGTTTGACTTTACAAATATGTCAAATATTTAATTTTCTCTCTCCAATCAGAACGTGACACATGACATTAAGGGGAATAACAAGTGCATTTTTACCAAGTTTAGGGGACTGACAGAAACTGTTTCAAATTGAGAGGGCAAAGTGATGAAATATGTCAAATTAAGGTGTTTAATATGTATTAAGTCGTGTCAAATGTCTTAGCCTAGTTGGTTAAAACATAAAGCTGTGATCATAGAACTCACAGGTTCGAGTCCACATTCGAGCGGGGTGGGGATAAGGTTTTTCTTTATTATTATTGTAAGTCCAAACGAGACAAAATTTTTGTAAAAAAATATGTATTAAGCTGAAATTATATATAATTAACAAGATCAAAAGGTTAGGATACTTGATTATTTAATTAAATTTTTAATTGATTTTTCCATCGTGACCAGTAAATGACTAAATGTTACTTCCATAGTCTCATACTTTTTTTTATGTACAAAATTGTGGGCTCTCTAGTTTAATGTTTACTCGTTGATTTGATTCGAAATCAGTGATAAAGAAAAGCAATGATCAATAGCGCTGGTTCCTCACCAGCTATCGAGAATCTTTAAGACCTTTTTGGTCCATCGTTTATCATCGAAACTTAGATTCTATTTTTTCCAAGTTTTAAAATATGAACAAAATTGAATAATTTAATTCAATCTAATGGACCTGAATTGAACTAAATCTAATGAACATGAACTTAATTAAATTTAATAATGATGCATTAATTATTAAAATAATAGTAAAATCAATAACTATTGAAAAATAATAAATCAATACTAATAAAAAATAGTACTAAAACATATTAATTAGTTTTATGAAAATATTAATTATAACTAATATAAATATAAACTAATTATTCTAATATATTATATATGGTAAATAATTATTAATATATACAAGCTATAATAATAAAAAATAATTTAATAATACTTATAATAAAAGAATGTTATAATACGTAAAATCATTTAATTATAATTCTGTTATTTATATAATAATTATCGTTATAATTATACATGAATAAATAATACTTATTATATTATCTTATAGTTTGAATTAAAATTATCATTTATTATTAGTCTTTTAATTAATAAATATTCTGGTTTTATTATCTCACATCACATTTTCTAATTAATCAATAACATGATTATAATTAAAAAATTTATTATGTTATAATGAAATTAATAATATTATTATATTAATAACATTAATAATTATTACTACTATATTATAATTATTGTTAACTACATCATTTAATAATTACTTTTTCCTATTAATATTTTTGTTTTATTGTTATTGTTAACTTTTATTAAAGTATTAATTATAATTAATGGATTTAAATTGAAAAATAAATTGAAGGTGAAAATAACGGAAATGATAATAATGTGTCCCAAACGGGATATGCAATAGTGACATCGCCCGTAGATGTAATATATAACATGGTAATAGACTAGATAAAATATCTGTGATTGATTAATGAAAATTCAACCGTACAAATGAGAGTATTCTTTGAACTTTCAGCCTGCAATAAAGATTTGAGTGGACACTTTTCCATCTTTTTTTTTTCTTCATTCTCATAATGTGCGAGAAATACTAAAAATAGCTGTAAAGTGGGCAAAGCCAAGCCAACCTAACTTATCTATGAATATCATAGAGAAAGATTCTTTCTGGGAATGAGGCTTTGGTCTCGGAGAGGCCGGAGGGAGTCTTTGTAAGATGGTTGCTGCCCCTCTCTGAAAGGTACCAGAGCCAATGATTTCACCGCTTTTTTCATCAAATCAACCGCCTTAGTTGCCTCCTTCTATGTATTCCAATAATAGTAATGATAAGGACTAATGCATCTGAAGCACCTGAACTTTAGTTTAACTGGATCTGTTCATCATCATCGTCCATTTCATCAAAAAAATATATATATCCTTTCTTTTCTATTATTGTACAATTGGCATTCCATTTCCCACAACCTTAGTGCGCCATATCACCCGTCTCATTGTTTCCACTCATCTGCACTTCTTTCAACTTATTTCCAGCGAGATATATTTTAATCCTTCGACAATTCGAGTTGAAATCCAACATGGTCAAATGAATTATTGTCCTATATTTTCCACATGCTTTAAAAAAAAAAAAAGTGGGAAGTAAAGCAGCATTAAGACTGAGAAAATAATAATACTCATTTCCCTTTAGCTCTTTGCAGTTTCAGTTGCCCTTTAACCTGCCTCATACAAAACCGTAGTTAAATGGACCACTTTTGCAATGTCGTTTTGATCCAATTGGATATGGTTTCGTATTTTGGACAAGGGCGAAAAAACCAACTTTGAACTAACAGGCTAAAATGCAACTGCGTGATGGAACAAGGACGGAAAGTTTATTTATCCTGCGAGTAACGACAGCCATTAAAAAGGGCAACACTTTCAACTTTTCCTAGCTAAAACAATCATATAACTACTAAAATAAAAAGATCCATTTACATGTAAGCTACAAAAATTACAATCATTTCCACCATCTGACCTTTTCCCCCACCAACAACTTGAACACGATTTGTTTAAATATGCCAAATTCTCAGGCCAGTGCTCATTCAGCAATTCTGATGAGCTGCTACAGAACTCCACGTTTGCTTATCTTCTGCTTGCTTAAAAAACTGAATTGGCAAGATAAATATTTTGATGGCCTCAAAAGGGGATGATTTGATCGATGAAATGGACTTGTATGTCTGTTTAAACCGTTGTCATAAGCTCTTTTCTAGTTCTGGTTCGGGGTCTTGTTCTTGTTTCAGAGTTAATATCCTCTTGTTTACTATTTTCAACATCATCTATTGATGTTCTTGTCCTTGCCACAGGAAGAGGGGAGTTGCTTAAGGGAATAAATGTTTCTGTCTTGTTTTCTGATTCCTTGCCCGATAGGATGCGCTTAAGCTGGGAGCGTTGGCAGGTGATTCGACCCTTGTTCCATCCAGGGACAGAAAATAATGGGGAAACATTATCTTGTAGAAACAAATGTACCGACTTCATTATAGGGATGTCCTGTGAAACTGAACTTTTCTCCAGTCGCCCTCGTCTGCTCAGGAGAAACGCAATGTTTCCACGTCAGAAAAAAATTTTTATTTTAACCAACTGAATTGATAACTCTGCAATACTATAAGATACAGACAGAAATGAAAATTGATCACAAAAAGAAACAGAAGATAAAACTCCCAGCACAAATTATACAATAATATTTTAACTGTGTAGCCACAGAATTGTTCTGGCCCTTCTGGGTATAGCCACCAGCAGAATTTACTCCACAAACAATCCTCTTATACTATTGAATTTCGACCTTCACAGAAATAAATTCAATTAAGCTCAATCTACACTAAAGTGCCCATGCCAATATGATTGAATTCACATATTCTTTCGCAAACAAAGACATGCAGTTTGAACTTCAATAGGTTACAGTCATATTTTCAAATATATATGCACCTACTGTATCAGACGTGTTATATTTAACATAGAGAAGCCATTTAATACAGTTCAGTTATGATTAATTAGTCCAAGAAATGAACCAAGTATTACTTGATTCAGGTGGAAAGTTCGGAAGAAGGGATGCTAAGAAGCCATTTTTCTGAAGTCATAAGACAAGATTTTTCAGCTAGCAGGTTAACATGAGTAAATGGCTAGATGCCATATACAATGATATCAACCTATATAAAATATACGCAGAGGAACAAAAAAGCAACAAAAGAAGCACAATGGATTAAAGCAGTCGCAAGTACCATTGTGGGTATCCAGTTCTAAAACCAGCAGGTACAACCTAGAGCCGTTTGAACTGTACTTAAAAAATACAGGATATCTATCTATATATATGGTGGAATAATTCACAACTGCAATTGATGCTCCAGAAAATCGAATTGGTAAGGAAATGTCACACAGATGACGGTTATTCAATAACAACAGTCAAAATGAAAATAGCCAACTTCTTTTGGCTAGCAAGTTATCCTTTCCTCTCACTTGCACAAAATGATAACATAAAAAATGGAATAAAGTTACTTACACTGCAACAACTGATGCCAGATGAGGAAGATCCTCCCCCTTTAAGAACATCTTATGCATATTATTTAGCCAAATAGATAGAGCTGTGTAAGCACCACCTTCCCACATCCTACAAAAAGCATCCATGACAAAAAAAAAAATCAAAACTTACGAAATGACAAAGAAGGACCACCATATAAACCCGAGTATACCTGTGAACATCCACTGCCCAAACAAGTTTGCTCTTTCTAAAAAGTTCAGGGAAAAGCCCTCGCTTTGTTGCTTCACTAAGCACTCTTGCGGCTCGTTCTTTCTGACCCAACCACCAAAGTGCTTCTATGAGTGCATTATAAAACCTCATTCCCAAACCACATCCTTCAGAGTTTATCTTGTCAAAGACATACTCCACCATTTGCCAGTTAGATTCATCATCATAATCTCCTTTTATCATCTGCCCAATCACTTGATGAATATTTGATACCCTGTTTGTGACCATCTCATCAAGCACTTCATAGGCATCATCCCATCTGAAGAATAGGACCACAAGTTGTTAGATAAAAGAAATTGATATCCTTGTTTTTTACTTATAAATTCCCTGAGTATCAACTAAGTATTTCTTGAGGCATGCCCTAAAATGCTTAAATTTAAAGCATTCAATTCCCTCTAAAAGAAATTGTACGTATATTCAAATAAATGATATGAAAGCTAAACAATATACCAACAATTATTGTAATTTGTAAGCAAAATAAAACTGGCAAAGAAATTCCATAAGGAAATGAATATTTGCATGAGAAACCTCATTAAAAGTCATGTAATTAACTTATTTGGCATAAAATAGGGGCATAGCATCATGACAGTCTCAATTTATCTTAGCATACGAAAATCAGATATTATTATATTAAGTGGATTTGAAAGCCAAAAGGTATGGTATTTTTAACTATTTTCCTAAAACAAGTACTTAGACAAGATTATTTTCCTTCACAAGGTAGTTGAAAACAAACACGAATGAACCCATCAGCCAGTAATCTCTTCAAATCTGAACCAGGACAGTTAATTGTTTCTTCAGTAGCCCAAAGAAAACTATGAGGCGATTCATTTTCATTCTTCTTAATATTTAGCAGAAACCATTGAAGATGATACTTTTCCTCATTTAGCTGCTAAGGTACCATTTATTTGGTCCTGTTCCCCATAAAATGCTTGATATCATCTCAGAAATCAATTTAGAACTTCGAAATGATATAAACAAGAACGATCTGCAATATCTGGGGAACAGAAAACAATAAAATGGCATATCCATTTCAAGATGGCCAACATTTTTTTGGTATTCTGAAATCAGCGTGAACCTATCAACCAGGACATGCATCTAATGCTCCAAACTCAAAATTTCCAGGAAATTATTTCTTCCAATTGTCAATAGAACTACAAGCCCAACATACTCCCCAAACAGACAGACAAAGTTGCATAATTTTTCCATAACCAGATCGCCCATGAGATGTCAAGCACCTTACCATACCAGCACAATGATAACACTGGGATGCGAAGTGACGTAATGTTTAGCATTAACAGTCATTATTCTAATTTTTATTTAAGTCAAACATAAATTTAAAGGCATAATCTACCATGAGGGAAAAGAAATAGATCTGCATTTCATTTTGCAACTACACCCTGAAGCAAGTATACCTATAATGATATCAACTTGTTGTCATCCACTGACTCAAAATTCAAAATCACAGTTTAAAACTAATATTGTCATCCATCTAACTTTTAAATAGCTCTTAATCAGTTTGAAGGTCATTATCCCCGATTCCCCGTAAATGATATTTAAATCTCAAAAACTATGGTCATGCCAAGCAACAAGACTACTACAGGTAAACAGATGGTTGAACCTGACCATGGTTTCAGAAACTACTTCTCTAACTCCATTAGTCATTGAGCTGTTTAGTATCATAGTTTTATCAGTTTCTGATTGTGACGTCTAACAAAGCAAAAACTCTATTTACAGTCATCACTTCTCTTTGCAACAATTTCTCACTTTAATAATATCGTGTAACGAAAGCAAACGAATTTATACTCTTCTAGCGTACATTCTTTGTACTGTGGATAACAAAAGCCACAAAAAGGAAACGACATGCAAATTTCTAACTGTATGGTCCACTAAAATAATAACGAATCAAGGTCCATTTCAGAAGTTCAAGAGGACAAAGATCGATAATGTTGTGCAACTCAAGAGGAAGTTACACATCCTCTTATTAAGCAGGACTAGTTAACCATTACAAAATTTCCCAATGTTAATATGTTATTAATGTGAATGAGTTTGAAAAGTTCAAAATCCAATCTTAAAAGAGGCATAGTTTGGCCAAAAATAAAGATTTTAAAGGGCGAAAACTAAGATAAGACTGATAACCTGCACGAAGACAAGACTTCCAAAAAGGAATTCCTGTAAAGCACCATGTTCACTATATATAAGCATATTGAACGGAAATGGATGGATGCTTTGAATGGACAATGCTTGCACTCTCCTAAGTGTATGGTGTCTATGGTGATGCAACTTTCATGATTATTGGTATAAACTACAAATAGAGTGACGATTGGGACATGGAACAAGAAAAACAGTAGAACTGATGTTGGGCTTCACTAAGATCAAAAAATCTTCTGAAGCATTCTACCTCTATTATAAAGTTATAACATACAAACTTCAGGATAAATTGCCCCGAAGGAGGAAAATTTTCACTAATATTAATACGTTCATAGTTTAATAGCCAATCCTCATCAAGTGGTCATGCCAGAAATCAATAAGAACATCAAAGACATTATGTCTATATGCTTACTAACCTCAAATCACAGTTCACCATATCTAGTGCTCATTTTCACATTCTAACTATCTAATAACCTAATTGGGAATATGAAAACATATGGGTTTTTAGATCCTATTGCCTTATAATGGAACTAACGTAGCCACAGTCCAGGATATATTGGTTTCAATTTAAGAAAACAGCTGTTAGAAGATTAAATGAATCCAAACCTGTTAGTCTTTGTGTAAATAGCCAGCATCATACAATAGCACATAACACTAGGCAATATGCCTGATGCTTTAATTTCTCTGAATTGCTCCTCACTCTCTTCAACAAGACCAGCAGCATAGTACACACTCAGAACTGCCTCAAATGTTCGCTCATCGGGCTCAAATCTTGATTTTTCCAAATCAACATAAGTTTTGATAGCTTCTTCAAATAGACCTCCATGCCTATAACCTTCGATCATACCACAGAAAGAATGCCTGTCCCTCGTGACCCCAGATTCACCCATCCTCCATAAAATGGCTTCAGATTCTTTATGAAGACCACCTCTTGAGAACATGTAAATCAGTGAATTATAAGTCTCAACAGTAGGCATGCTTCCATTTTCACTCATCGAATTAAACATAACAAGAGCCTCCTCATACAAGGCAGCCTGTCCATAAGCTTCAATAACACCTGTATATGTCTTTGGACTTGGCACTATCCCCAGCTCACCCATATGAAGTAAAATTTTCCTAGCATCCTCATGTAGTCCCCCTCTACCACAAGCAAATATTAATCCCTCATATGTCTCCATATTTGGCTCAACTTTCTCCTCCACCATATCATGAAACAGTGTCACCACCTCCTTAAAATACCCACCCTCCCCAAATACTTCTATAAGTATATTATAAGTGGCCACATCTGGATCTGTGTTACTGACTTTCATCTCCAAGAAAAGCTCCCTAACATCATCATACCTTCCATGTCTCCCATACAAATTCAACAACAACCTATAGGTCAGAGCATTAGGCACACATCCTGCCTCCTGCATCTGCCTGAAAACCCCCATTGCATCCTTAATGTTCCCTTCACTTGCATATGCATCCAGCAACACATTGTAAGAGGAAATTTCAGGTAAAATGCCACTAGACTCCATTTCTTTTAGCAATCCGTTAACCTTTTCCAATTTACTTAATTTCCTAAATGTTGCAACTAGGTTACGATAAGTTGTTATATCAGGCACCATCCCTCCTTCATTCATAGTTCTAAAAACCATCTCAGCCTCATCTCCCAAACCCCTACTGGCACAAGCGCTAAGCAAAGTATTATAAGTAATAATATCAGGCTGTATCCCTTCATGCCTCATTTCAGCAAATAAACTCAACAAACCCTCCCAATCTAGTCCACCTCTTGCACAAGAATTTATCACAGTATTATATGTAAGAATACTAGGAGGAACCTTTTCTTTCTTCATTCTCTCCAGAAGCTCAAGCGATACTTCATACTGGCCGTGACGCCCATAAGAGTTTATCAAAGCTGTGTAGGAGAAGACGCTACGTGGCACGCCGTGAGTCGGCATCTCATCGAAAATCTCGGCGCATTTCTCGAGGAGCCCTTCACGGCCTAATAGACTAATCATGATAGTGTAAATATGTTCATTAGGCTTGCACCAGATCTGGCGCTGCATGTACTTGAAGAGGCGAAGCGATCTCTGCCAATCCCCGCGATGAGCAAACTCCTTGAACACCAAAGCGAAGTCGTTTAAAGAAAGCTTGTTCTTAAACATTTCGAGGCAACGAGCAATGCTTCCACGGGGAGGAAGGCTACTGAGGTTGTTAATTAAAGTTTCTACGTCGTAACTGTACTTACCTTTCTCGACGAGAACAGAAGGATTGCCGAGGACGAGTTCTTTAGGCTTGGCCCGTACTTTGCCAGCATCGGAGTAGATTTTGCGGTCTCCGAAGAGTGAAATGAGTCGACGGCCGGCAGGGAAATTGGGGGAGGGGAGTCGATGGGGTTTAAGCTTGGGTTTAAGGAGTTCAGTGAATAATGGAGAAGGATTGGGAATGGACAAGGTCATTGTTGCGGTGAGTTCGCTCCTATTCCTTTTTCATGAGCTTTTGAGATGCGAGTATGGATTGATAGAGGTGTACGAAGTGAATTTTCTCGGAAAATCGATACCAGAGATGGATAACAGGAAAATTTTACAAGAATTTTCGCG
>CAOJBI011425267.1:0-14473 GCA_948277035.1 Euphorbia corollata | reverse complement strand
TGAGATATTGGATTACTTGGATTCTTATGCCCGTCACTTTGACCTTTTTAAGCATATTAGGTTCAATTCTAAGGTTGTCAAGGTCCGGTTCGTCGGTGACAGGGAATCAGCTGGTTTTACTGGTGTGCCTGGACACTACGGAAGCCTCCTTACCGGCCGTCCGGTTTGGGAGGTTGCCGTCAAGATCGGGGATCAATTTGATAGCATTCAGGTACTCATGATCTTAATTATTTCTTCTTTTATGATAATAATTTACAGTTTGGTTCGCAAAATAATATGAAACACGAGAAAATAAAGTTCCCATTTGAATTACTTAAGTATAACATATCTTATAAGAAAATATACATCATTTTACCTTTTTAAATACATTATATTCTACGAATCAAAACATCATGTCAATATATAATTGAACCAAGAGAAAATTAAAAAAATGAATTTTGGTTTTTGTTCAAAGTTTTAGCTATTTTCTCATTACGAAAAAATGCATATATATATATATATATATATATATATATATATATGTATGTATGTATGTATGTATGTATGTATGTATGTATAGCTTTTTAGCAAAATTTAGCATTATTTCTCAATCGTGTAAAGGGTACACATTTATAATGCATACATGTATAAATCTTGTATACTGAACAATTAGGAAATTTATTTGGAAATCTGGTTAATGTGCAGTGGTATGCATTCGAGATGCTTGTAGTATGTACAGGAAAATATGGAGATATACCAAAGATACCAGAAATGCCCAAAAACAAAGGGCCTCAACTATTCAAAGGACAAGTTCTGCATTCTCTTGATTACTGCAAACTTGATAGCCAATCTGCTAATCAACTTCTCAAAGGAAAGAAAGTTGCAGTTGTTGGCTTCAAAAAATCCGCTATTGATTTAGCTTTGGAGTGTGCTAATGCTAATCAAGGTATATATTTAGGATACGCTTTATTTCTATATATATTTTTTTTTTAAAAATTGCCTCATTTGAGCTTACAATAATAACAAAGAAAAACCTTATCCCCACCCCGCCCGAGTGTGGACTCGAACCTGTGACCTCTAGGATCACAGCTTTATTTCTATATATAAAATTTCACAAATTTAACATTTTTTTCAAAGAGTGAATTGCTCCGAGTATATTAATTATGGCATTTTATATATATTTTTTGACGTAACTAAGAATTAGAGAAATATTAGTAACAGCCAATTTTACTGTTAGATTTTTTAAAGAAATATTATAACATTTTTCTACCATGTAACATAATAAACACGGTTATTATATTCACATTATTTTATTTTGTACAAGAATCTAAATTCACCTTTGTATGCATTCTTTTTTAATATGTATGTATGTATGTATTTCTTGCCTTTTGAATTCCAACACGTTTTTATGTTTTGACTTGTTTGGTAGACAAGAAAATTGAAGAATATTTGCATGTCGTTTCTTCCAATTATTTTGTACAGAAATTTACATTCCATTTGGACTTCAATTTTTTTTTTGACTTGGATTATAAAAAAATAATGTTTGACTTGTGTTTCAAACTAAAATAAACCCTTATGACTTTTGTAGGTTTGGTTTCGTTCTGTCTTTCAAGTTAAATTTAGTTATTACAAAGGAAATTACTCATGGTAAAAGAGTGGAATTTGAATATTTTGTATCTTTAAACAAGTTAATGTATGCTTACGCAAGAAAACGACATTAGTGATTGTCGTTCAAGGCGGGTCTCCAAATCAATTCAAACCATAAAAAGAAATTGCATCATCCTTCGACTTTGGCACCCTGGTTTTCACTTTTCAACTGCCCTTCTGTATGAAAGTTTCTTTCTTTTTCTTTTTCATGAAATTCAAAATTGATTATATTAATTGAAGAAAAATATAAAAAAGAAAAAAAAAATTGTGAGTGTTATCTACATAAGTCTAATTCCATAATTGGTAAAATAAAATAAGTAGTGTATACATTTTCTTTTACTCGTTTGATATATCACGTTACATTTCTTTTATCTTTTTTCGAATAGTGATGAATAACTGCGCTTGTTATGTACTAAAGAAATTAAAAATGTAACAAACTACTAGACAAAATATGTAATTTTTATCACACGATAAAATACACCAACATGCTATACCAGAGGATACAAAATTATTAAATATAACATTTTTTAGGAACACGAAACTTGAACACGTAACCCCGCCTTCTTGCTTCATATTGGAAAGGGGTGTGACATCATTTGGTAGTTATAGTTATATGTTTAAGAAAATAATATCAATGTGAATAATTTATTTTTTTAAAAAAATTATTAAAGAAATTGATCTTTTCTTATTAATGCAGGTGAAGATGGACAACCATGCACAATGGTGATAAGAAACTTGCATTGGACAGTGCCACATTACTGGATTTGGGGTTTGCCATTTTTCTTATTCTTTTCCACTAGGTCTTCACAGTTCATCCATGAAAGGCCCAATCAAACCATTCTCAGGGCCCTTCTTTGCCTACTGTTATCTCCAATGGTAAAAACCGACCCACCAAGCGTGCGATTAAGTCTAGTCCAACGTTGGAATATGTCTAATGTGCTATATTTGACGAATTTTGTAGAGGCATGTAGTTTCTAAGTTCATGGAATCATATCTGCTGCATAAACTTCCTCTACAAAAATACGGATTAAAGCCGGACCATCCTTTCCTCGAAGATTTCGCTTCATGCCAGATGGCTATCATGCCCAAAAATTTCTTTCTTGAAGCCGATAAGGGCAACATTGTGTTCAAAAAAACGCATAGTTGGTGCTTCTCTAGCGAAGGACTGAAATTCGAAGACAATACTGAATTGAAGGTTGACGTTGTGATTCTCGCTACCGGTTACGATGGAAAGAAAAAGCTTAAAAACATAATCCCAGAGCCTTTCTACAGCATGTTAGAGTATCCTTTTGGAGTCATGCCCTTATACAGGTTTAACATTTTTAAGTCCATCACGAACCCGTTTGGGATTACTTTCCCAGTTGCTATCTCGAAAAGCTTTACTCACAAATTTTCCACAGAACAGCATATTTTGGGAACAAAAGATTTTGAATCTTAATACTAATTAACTAGGTTTTGTTCGCTATTGATTTCCCAATGCCAAAACCTGCTGTTATAGGGAAAGCTAGAAAATGAAGTTTATCAAAACAACAGCCCGAGAAAGCAATTCCAAACTATACCTACATACCAGTTAGTACTGGATCAGAAACTTATATTTTCAAATTGAGTTCTTGCAGGGGAACGATTCATCCGCTGATTCCAAACATGGCCTTTGTGGGTTACATAGAAAGCATTGCAAACCTTCACACATCGGAGCTTCGTAGCATATGGCTGGGAAGGCTAGTTGACAACAAATTCAAGCTCCCGCCTGTGGAGAAAATGCTTGAGCAAGTGGGTAAGGAGATTGAGGTTTCGAAGAGGACAACCCGGTTCTATAAAAGGCATTGCATCTCAACTTATAGCATTAATCACAGCGACGAAATATGTCAAGATATGGGGTGGAATTCTTGGAGGAAGAATAGCCTTCTGGCTGAAGCTTTCAGCCCTTACGGAAGCCAAGACTATGCATGATTAATGACTCACAAACATCAGTACCTAAAAACTATTCTTTGTTTTTTACATAATAACAAAAATAAACAGCAAATTTCAGTTTCTTGTATATCGGATCGAACTAATATAGTTGTACGAAAATAACCGAATTAATAAAGACCGAACACATCAACACAAGTGTTTCGCAAAGTTCACTTTTTTCTTTTCGAAAAACAGAGTTTCAATGTAGATACACGAACACTAACATTTTCAACAAATTGGCTAAAAGCACTACTTGTATCCTTAAGGAACTCGAAAAGAACATAATGAAAACGGGGCAAAATGTAAAGATGAGGGAATGCAAGATACATGTAAAGGATGATTCAGAGGCTTTGAAGTAACTTGAGGGTTTCATCGATGTGCTTTTCGGGTTGGAACTGGTTGTTGTAGATGAGTTGGACAACGCCTTTCTTGTCAAGAACATATGTCTGTCTTCCTGGTAATGATCCGAAAAAATCTCCAGGAATGCCCCATTCTTTTCTTACTTTGTTTCCTTCATCACTCAGCAGTGTAAATGGAAGTCTGTACTTTTTCGCAAATGCCTACAATCATACATTGTCTTCCTGTTAACTTCTTGTATTTGATATTGATTCGTATACTTAATCAGCCGAAACCGAAAGGTACTAATTGCTGTAATTAGCAATGGAGGACCATCACCATAGCTGATTAAACTAGGGTCTAAACTAGCAACTGAAATTCCATTGAACACCAATAAAAGGACATTTTTAGGCCATAACAGTGAGTTATATATGCAATTAGTATTGTGAAATGTGATAATAACAATTGAATTACACAAATAAAAGAAAAGAAAAAGAAAATTACCTTGTGGGAAGAAGAATCATCACCACTGATTCCAACAACTTCAGCTCCAGCTTTTTTGAACTTCTCATAAGAATCCCTAAAAGCACAAGCCTGCAAAAGATCCATTATTTCTAAACTATTAGCTTACAAATATGCATTTCATTGCAACCCATTATCCCAATTGCATAAACAAATGAAATTCTCCCCATTTCCCAATTTCTCCAATTGGAAGCTTTCTCGTTAATGAAAATGAAATGAGAAGAACCTGTTTGGTGCAGCCAGGGGTTTCATCAGCAGGGTAAAAATAGACAACAACAGGCTTGCCTTTGAATTTATTAAGGCTCACAGGTTTTCCATCTTGATCTTTCAATGTGAAAGCGGGTGGAACTTGCCCTTTGTTCACCTGAACAGAATTAACAAAATCAAAATCCAAATCAAATTCATTAGGGCAGAAAACACCAAGTGAGAAGTGGAACAAAATGTACCTTAGCAGAGATGTTAGACTTGAAAGAATACGAAGAAGAGGGAAGTGAAACAGAAGAGAAATGAGATAGCTTGAGGCCATAAAATTGGGAGTGTGAAGACTTTGGGAGAAAGGAGAGGTTTTGGGAGCTTTGGATTAGAGGCTTTTGGGAACTTGGGATAAGAGAGGGGAGAGAATGCTTGGGCAGAGAAATGGATGCCATATTTTAAGACACGGAGAAAAAACAAAGTCTGGTTTATTTTTATTTCTCAAAATTTAATGTTTGATTTGTTTATTGAATTGGAGAGGAAGATGATAAGGAGGGAATGAGTGTTGGGCATTGGGGGAATGAGAAATGGATGGGTGTTTTGGCGTGGACAATTGCTGACCCCATTCCCATTTCCATCCACCGTTCTGTTTTCCCTTTTTGTTTTTGTATATCGTGATTGCTCCATGTACTTTTGAGCTCCACACTCTTTTTTTTTTCTTTTAAGTTGATTTACTATTCAATATTGGTCCGTTCCGTTTGGGTGGTTAAGGTTATTGTTGTTAATAATTGTTTTTCTCTTAAATAGCAAAAAAATAATCGTAGCAATTAAGATTTGTTGTTTGATTTACTACAGGTTGAGGATGTTTACAGGAACCAAATCAAAATTCAAAATGTTGTAAACCAAATGGAACAAACTCATGATGTGTTATGCCAATTTAAAATGAAAGAAATGGAGAGAGAGTAAATTGAATTTACACATATTTACATACTTTTTTGGTTTTATGATTTATTGAAACTGTATATTTGAAAGTTTGACCTATTTGGTACTCGATATATCGAATTTTAACATGATAACTGAATGAATTATTAAAGATCGACAATTACGTGCATGATTAATATAACATATTAATTATCTAAATAAAATTATAGGTATTTCATGTTTTGTCAGATGAACACTTTATGCATTAAATTAAATAAATTATACATAAAAAATAAATAATGAATATATCATGTATTAAATAATCGAAAATGGAATACATTTAAATACAAAGTAAGCAATTTTAACATATATAAGTCAATTTATATGTTCTAAACTAATTTGCAAACGAAATTTGAAAGTAGAAATTGAGTGACGGTGAAGAAAAAAAGGAGTACAATATTTTAATTTCCAGTGAAGAAAAAGGAGTACAATATTAATGTCCAGTAAACACAGGGGCTAAAATGCAACTTATAGCTTACAGTTTGCAATTGTCATTCGTATGAGCACCGCAGAGCAATCCGTCCAAACCCTAATTCTTCACAAAATCCAAAACCCCTTTGAAATTTCCCAATCCGTGTTCGTTATTCTGAGTTCAGTCAACATCTGCTTCGCCAAATAGTTCCATGATTTGGTTCATCTAATTTCGTATATTTGCCCGCCAGTTCTCTCTTTTACACAGTCTTCAGTTTCTAGCAAAATGGAGGAAGCGCAAAAATTTATCCGCAACATCTCAAAGGACATGAAATCAGTGAATTCCTCTCCTTCCTCGTCTGAGATTCCATATTTTGGTGGAAAAGGAGGATTAACTGCGGCTTTACCTTCTTCTGATCAATCGCACATTTTAGCCACTAGGCCTGCCAGGTAATTGCAGCACATTATGTTTCCAGTTTGTGGCATTTTTTTCTCCGCTTTTAGATTTTATGTGTTTGCTTTAATGTTATCTAAGTTCGCGGTCCTTCATGTTATGTCTACTTGAGGCTCTAATTCTTTTAAATTTGGGGTTGAACTCATACTCGCTAACTCTACTTATGCAGATTTCGAATTTTGCGAATTGAATGAAATAAATAAATATGATCATTTGATTCAGGATATTTTAGCTCTTGATTTTGTTCTATAATATCATTATTTTTCATGTCCTTTGTATTGTGAATAGGGAATGTAGCTCTATGCTTTTAGTAAATTAGTGAAAGAAGCTTTTGGTTGCAGTGTTCAGTAAAACTCAGCTATGTAGCAGGGAAGGAGAATTTGACACTAGACTAAACGAAAACAGTGTAAATTATAAATATTTTAACTATTATTTGGTATTCACCTAAAAATGTTGGAAATTCTTGATTGAGATCATCAAGAAAAAAAATCTATAAATTGGACAATAAATTTGCGGGGAACAGTTTCCTAAATTGTAGTAAACAAGATTATGTCTTTTATTCCGAAACAGAAATGAAGGAACTAATTTGCTGCCCCTGCTTTATTTTTTACCCTATTTTTGTTGTAACTACCATAATGTTTCTTTGTGTTATTCTTTCTTCTTATGCTTTTGCAGGCAAATGGTTTCGCTATGGAATTGTTCGAAGCTCTGTGCAGTTTTCTTTGTTGCCGGAGTCTTTGTAGGTTATACATTGAAGAGACGTGTTCGAAGCTGGGCTTCCAAACTCTTGAGGAGACTCAAAGATGATTGATGTCAGAATTTTTTCGTTTCTTCTGCATCTGTAAGTGCTTATGTTCTTTTCTGGACTGAGATTTGGAGAAGTTCTAGCTAGCTGGGTAAAGAGTGATACTGATACATCTCTTTATTTTGTGCTAAATAGCCGATGACTTATATACAGTTGATCCTTGTTAGTCTTGTTAGATTAGACCGATGCGATCCTTGTTTGTTTAGAAGTCAACTCGTATTTTTCGAACTTTGAACATAATTGGAACATGGAAATTGTTGCCAATAATTGAAATTCTGTATTCCTTTTTTCTTCTTTCAAATCTTGTACATCAAGTAAACATCCATCAATGCTATATGAATCGTATGTGACAGCTTATGTTTACATTTAGCTATGCTATAATGAATATGCAATATGTATACATATGTATGTGCTCTACTCGATTATTTCAATAAATACAATATGATGGTGGGGGTTAATACTTCTGAATAATTTAAATCCCTTTAGAAATACTCCTTGTAAAACTCAAATCGTGTTGATTTTGAGTGGCTCAGCTCTTGACATAATTTTTTAAGTTCCTTTGCTAATATAGGGGTCCCGCAGTAGAATACACCTGCAATTTTTATAGCCATTCATTTTGTTAAATCCTTCTCTTATCGTAATAATGCAAAGTGTGGATTCGTAATTTTACCTATTCTTGAAAATGGATGCTTTGCAGCTATTTTCATAAACACTTCTCTCCAATTAGGCCTGGCAAAATGTGTCCTTACCTACAAGAGAAAGTACCATTAAAATGTTGCTATGTGTTTTCAGTATTTTTCTCTTCTTGGCAATTTTAATAATGTAAAGTATATGTTTTTAGAAGAGGTCTAACTCGAGTGCCGGAAAGGATGTCAACACCGTGTTTTGCATGGTTAAGAGCTTGAACCATGGTGATCAAAGTTGACCTTGCATCTCCTTCTTCATAAACACTTGTAAGGTAGTTATGCAATTCGATTTGACCCTGTTTGATTGCTTAGAAATCATAACTTCCGGCTTTGATGAAAAACTAAAAAGATGCAAGATGAGATTTTTGACTCGTACCTTATGATCCATCTCTGCAATTTCATCCATTACTCCTTTGAACCACTCGAAGGACCCAGGCTCTCTTGTAACCCAGTAGAAATGAGCATTTGTAGTCCTTTGTGCTCTCTTTTTTGTGCTTGATGCCATGCTTGAAGACCCATAACTGTTTGAGCTGTAATCTGACCGACTTGTTTCAGTGTTTGAGTCCTGGTCCATAGGCATATGACAAATCAGCTAATATGGCTGAAAGGAACTAGGATATTCAAAAGCAGGTATAAAAATGACATTTACCGTTTGGTAATCTGCTGATCTTGTGTTATTCAAGAGATCTTTTAGAATGCTTATGAATGGGGTAGCTCCAATTCCTAGTCCCACGAGGAGCAATACATCATAATTCTGGTAATCCTGAGCTGGAGCTCCATATGGACCATCGATGTATAATTTCGGGTGGCTGCAATTGTTTGCATTGTGAGTTAATAATTTCACGGATGGTTTGATTCAAAAATTGGAACGGAAGAGATTTTCAGTGAGCAGTTACCCTTTGTGATCCATATGTCCAAGTTGACCAAATATGGCTCGACCTATTACAGATGATGGGTCATTTACCTCGGTGAAAACTCTCTTCAACTCCTGCGTCCAGTCTCCCACTATACGTATATGAACACTGAGGTAGTCGTCTCCTGGTGCTGAGGTTATAGAAAATGGGTGCCTGCAAAGATTTATTAAATTAATTCTAGTATAAAATCTTCAATTTCTCATTCATGTTATGAAATAGTCCGATGAAAGAACTTACCATTCGAAGGAGGACACTTCTGGACAGCGTAGAAATATATACTGCCCACTTTTGTATTTGAATCCCTGAGGCTTGGAGGTCATCAAGCTGAAGACATTTCCTGGTAGAATAGATACCTTCGATGGTAAGGTAATTTAATATCAGAATTATTGTTTCGAATAAGTATATCTAGAAAAATATGAACATATGCTTTAGCATTAGAACCATTGAATGGATGTACCTTTAATATATTTACGGAATAGTGTTCTGATCTACATGTTCGCTTACTCCGTTCTGCTGCATAAAGTAAGAAGGGAGCAAAGATGTACAGCCATGTCTGAAAAGATTGAAAATGACTTCAATTTAGTTTACAGGTGTTGATTCTGAAGTAAAACTGCTAGTACTCATAGGCTATGTTTTCGAAATTCTTTACCGTTTTCTGACTCCATTTGTGGGCAAAGTATAAGAAGGTTCCATGCACTAGCAGCAATACATATACAATGCCAAAAAGATGATGCGAGTACCAAAATGCATTGAAACCCGTCAATCTGTTGAAGGGTGTTGGTAATTTTACCATATTTCTCCTGAATTGGCGGGTTGCCAGGGTAAAGGCTATAACCATTAGTACCACCATTATGATCCCTGTAACACCTTCAACACCACTCACTAAGTCTTTATATGTAGGCTTCTTGTTATTAAAATCAGATGCTATTGAGGCAAATTTATCAGGTGGCGAGTTTATCAGACGTGGAAAGTCGCATAACAAATGAGTTCCTGCATGAAGACCTACTCCGACAACAATTGCACTTGCAATTATCTACAAAAACCAGAGCGAAAAGAAGTTCAGCTATTATCTTCAGCTTGCTATTTTTCAATAGGTTGTAACCAAAACTGAAGTTAAATTTTCGGTTGCTAATATAATGACTAAAAACCAAAATGATATGTCAGATGCTGTAACTTAATAGAAATTCTTATTACCTTGTGGAAATTGATATTATCATCAAAAGGAACAAAGAACCTTGCTCTGGTGGATCGTAGCCAAGTGAGGGTATTTCGACAAACGGGTAATAGAATTAGAGCCATGTTGAGTTTAAGAGTCTCTGCAGCGCCTTTAGCAACGCACAAACAATAGCCCAAAGCTTGAAATGCAGCTTTATTCTTATATTGGAAAAACTTCCAAGCGAATAGGCAAGCCGTCATCATCATCCACAGCATTAATACAAAACCTCTCTGCCAGTTCTCTACTATAAGACATCTCAAAACAAAGGTTAGCCAACGAATTGCATTCTGGGGTTTGTATGAACTTGTGCTCTGACGCTGGCCTACACTAGTTGTACTCAGTGGTCTGCTGTAGTTCATGTATGTATCCCTCTGAAGTAGAAGTGTTTCCAACTGCCACAACTGAAAAACAAAAAATGGCACAAACAAAATTTTAGGATGTAAAGAAAACGATTTTTGCATCACCAAAATTCATTAGGTTATTGTCTTCGTGATTTCATTTCAAAATCTAAACAATGGGAAAATTGCTGCTGAATGTTTAAACTAATTGAACGCATTTAACCACCCAACAATGATTTGGTGGCCACCACCTTCTTATACTAGTGGGTACGAAGATTCAGTTACTTTCATTTACGAAATTCTTCTTCTGTATCGATTCCAAAGTACTAACTACTGGAAAGAGGGTCAGGAATGAGGCTAACTCCTAAATAAGACATTTAAGAAATGCGAGGTTGTGAGTTCAATTATCGTAGGTACAATTTAAAAAAAAATATCACAATTTAAAAAAATAAAATAATTGAAGACATTCATGGATAAAGGATCAACTCCTATTTATACGTGAGTTTTGCCTGAAATTAACATCAATTACTCTCTTTAGTAACTTTTTATATGACTTTTAATAATTTACAAATTTAGCTGTTTTATATAGTGTTTTATGTTTACTTTTCTGTGCACTTTTGGAATTATATCTCAAATTTAGGTCATAATTCAAACTTTTTATTTAAATTAATTTCAAAGTGCTATTATCATCGCAATAACTGATTGTTTTCAACATTTGCCAATTTTCTTTTATCATCCAAACACAAACATAATATACTAATTTATAAAATGTCAAAGGAGCAAAGTTTATAAAAAATTATTTTAAGACGTATGGTTCCATAGCAAGTTTGCTATTTATCTATACTTTTTTATGATTACACTGTCTTATGATCGATTGAAATAAATGTATTATTGGTTTGTATATAAATTTATATATTTGAGTATAAACTTTATCAATTGATTTTTCTCTTGAGTAGAAAATTTAGTAACAAAATGCACTTTTGTGTTGACAACCTATTGGACCAAGTGTTACATCACAGCTGAGTCACATTTGTTTTAATTGTTTAAAGGTATTTTTTTTTGCCTTTTTAATGAATTGAAGTTGGAAACATGAGCTTTTAAAACCTACTCAATTTTTAATTTTCAAAGGACCACTAATACGTTTAGTGTTTTTTTTTTCTAAAAAAATATTCAAAGGACCACCAATACGTTTCTGTATTTAAATGGAAAATAACATCGCATAAGATTCAAACTCGGTCACAATAATTATGCTATCGTCTAAATAAACCGTAAACAAGAAAACAAACAAAACAATTTGCAATTTTAGTTTCGTTGATAAACTGGAATCGTTCTTACGAAATCGACTTCCTAACTTCCACCTAAAAAGAACTATTTTTATCTATGTTGCCAAGGTAAAAAAAGAACAATTTTATTATTGTTTCCTAAAGTCAGATGGTAATGACATTTATAACTAATAAGACTTTTGGGTATTGACATACCAAATTTGCAATCATATACGATAAATATATCGGTTATTTGAGTTTAATTTGGAATGTGCCAACTTGAAAATGCTCTACGAATTTGAAAATGCATTCAATTTTATCTAAGTGTAGCTAAACTTGCAAACTAAGTTGATGGAAGAGGTTCATGCTCAATTTCACTGTATACATTTGTGTAAAAGAAAAAGTGCAAAGTCTAATAACGTATGTATTTTTATTCAATTATCGATATAAGATCATACCTCAATGTATCCAAAATTTTCCGGATCTAATTCCTCCATTATTAATGATGCATATTCTTCAGCTTGTTCTTTGAGCTTGGACAACTTGTTGGCAGAGGCACTTAACATTATAAGCTGTGATCAAAACAAAATTAGGCTAATTAGCTAAGATTTTGAAATAATACTACAAGTCTAAAATTTTCAAATTGTAACGCTTTCCAAGTTACATGTATTACTGACCCAAATTTAAAGAAAAAGTATTACTGACCGAAATGTCAATCAACATTAGTTTTGGGAGAAAAGTGATACAATAATTTAATAATATATTTGATCAGTAAATAAAGATGAATGATTGGAGTTTCTTTTAAATCAAAGGATGAATCAGAAATTATAAAAATCAAGAAAATTTAAATGAAAATTACCTCCTGCACTTCATCCCTTGTTATTCGTCCGTCTCCGTTGCTGTCCACCCTGAAAAGCATCAAAACTTTACTCCATAAATAGTCTACGTGATTGAGGAGAAAAGTGATCTGATTCAATTTCCAATCAAAATCATGAGTGGGCCAAAAGCCCAAAAAGCAAAGGATAAAGTTTTTTCAACAATTTCGTCAGCAATGTTTCGTAGGGGGAAACTGAAATTGAGTGTCAATTCATGGCCGCAAAATCAGTACACCGAATGAAAGAATGATAGACTCACATGTCGAAGAATATTTGAAGACGCGCGTCAAAACTCTGGTCCGTAATCTGTAACCAGAATTCATGGAGTTCCTCTTTGTTTATTTTTGATATTCGTCGCCTTTTCCTTCTTGCTAATGCATCAAATATACACACAGCAAACTCCTTCGAATCCACCATTCCTGTACACTTAATTGATCAGAATCTTCATCTGGACTAAATAATTTAAGCTCAATTGAGTTGCAGAAATGTGTAGTTTTGTTAGTTAATTAATTACCTATACATTCACCGAAATCTTCTCTGGCTAACAATCCGTCTTTCGCGAGTGAATCAAATCGCGAATCAACTCGCCTCCACAACTCATTCGATTCTCCCGTTGTCTTACTGATAAACCTCAATCCTTTTAAAGCTCTTTGCGCTCCCGATCTCGTCCTTTGCAGTTTCGCGCTGATTTTCCTCGCATCTCTAGCTGAAATCGCTCGGTCCTCAATTTCCGACGAAGTTGTCCCCGACGATCTCGACCTCAGCCACCCGAACGTCCGGCGGATTCTCGACGTCGCCGATAAACTCCTCCTCAAAATACCTGCCGCTCTATCATCAATTCCACCGCCAGGATCCGACGTTGCGGTAGACGGAGGATTAGGCCTCACACTACAGACAAAAATGGAGTCATGATCGACCTCAAGCGTTACCTCAACCAAATCCTGATTGTTATTCCTCCTGAGATCGTTGAGGAAAATCGGCAACATTGCACCGCCAATTTCACCGTCGCTTGCGGCTCCAATGTCGTCATTATCATCCGGCAAATCAAATGTACGGCTGTAATTGGAAAAATCGGGGCTACTTCCGTAAAACGACGATGGAGACGGCGAGGAAGACTTCATCAGAATTTGAGATAAGCCTGCTTGGTTAGGCACGCCTGGAGAAGCAAAGCTTGACCTGGAATGAAAAAAAAAATAGAATTGAAAACAAGACAAACACCTCTCAACCGATTGCTACACACAACTTCAACGCTTGAGGGAGAGAGAGAGAGTAGTAGTTGAGATTTTGCTGAATAAAGTATATGTGATAATCCAATTTTTTGAGCAATACTACGAATTAGTCCACTGTGTTCATCTGTGAAGAATAATTTGTGATCAGTTTTGGGGTAAAGGAACAAAATTCAAATGTAAAAGAATTTCAAACTCTCTGTGTATTTGTAGTGAGATTTTGTGTAGAAAAGAGAAGTAGCTTAGCTATTTTTTATTGGCTTTTTCCTACAGGGATCTACGGCACCGATTACGCCACGTAATTTGATAATTTTCTTACAGGGATAAAGAATAGTTTGGAAGTAGTAGACCGAATCAAGAAAGAAAAAAAAGATGATGGCTATTTACTCCTTATCTAGTTAATACAATTAGTTTATAAACAACTGTAAATTGAATGGTTAAATGTTTTATATTTTATTTTTATTTGTAAACATTTATAAGTTTAAAATTAAATTTATTTTTTCGGCTTATAAGCAAACTCAAATATTATTTTAAGTAACTCGCATTCATGATTTGGTAACATATATAATTTTTAGTTAGGCCTAATGCATAGTTTGTTCTCCAGATTTGTTTCCGAAAATTAAGTACCATTTTAATTTTGAAAAACATCTGTTTATCCCTTGAACTTATAAAATGCACA
>CAOJBI011424763.1:0-10315 GCA_948277035.1 Euphorbia corollata | reverse complement strand
TCTATTAGATATATGTGGAAAGCATCTAATAAAAAACTTTGAACAAAGAAATGGATGCCTTAAAGAACTTGAACTGTGTGTAAATGAATTGCTACTAGTGTAAATAGAGAGTTTTGACGAGTTTAAATCGAGAGTTTCCGTAGGAAACTTGACTTAAATCGGAACTCGAATGATTCTGATCGAAGAAACTTGAATCCGGCAAAGTTTTTACGCGTTTAGGAGCGAAAACTAACAGAATTTGCTTTGGGGAAAAATCGAATTCAAAACTTGCCTAAAATGGATGGGAGAAGCCCCCTGTTCTAGTAGGCAGGTAATTAGCCCGCGTAGTAAAACCTATCTCGGGTGTAGCCCCCTAGCTTCTCGGAATTTGGGGGAGGCTATCCCCTAGGTAATTCATCCGAGGTCTAATTACCTATAGGGGGCAAGATCCCCCAAATCAAGGGAGCCTAGGGGTAGGTTTGGGGCTCGATTCGTCGGGGTTTCGATTTTTAGAGGGTTTTCGGCTCGTTTAACGAAACAGGACTTTTCGAAATACGCTTTTTTGGTTTTTTTTTAAATTTACAAATAAATACGACAACTCGGCTACGTTTGGCTAGTGTCAAATCTGTAATTTGAAATATGTATATATCCTCATCGGGTCCGAGCGGACCGTGCTAACAGTTTTCCCATCGCGTACAGGAATTTCGATCCATAGAGAAATTCATTTGTATGTGAAACAAACCATAAAACTTGTGGGGATGCATGAGTTGATATTTTAATTGATGAAATTTTGAAACAAAATATTTTTCCCATTCAATTAAATTATTAACGATGGTGAAAAGTTAAAATAAAAAATTATTTCAGAATTGGAGCGGGGCCAAAAATTAATTTTGAAAAATTTCAATGAGTGAAAAACATGTTGATGCGTGCGTGTCTCAGAATATTTTCCGATCCGCTCGGTTGAAATAGGAACTGAAAATGGCTTGAAAATGCCAAAAATATCAAAAAGTACCATTTTATCCCGGGAAATGGCCGCATGGCCAATTTCCCGGGAAATGGCCGCATGGCCAATTTCCCGGGAAATGGCCGCATGGCCAATTCCCTAGGTGTAACAGTCATATTTATGATTCTTACACTAGTCTGCGTGGCACGCGCAGAGCGCCCCAGACAGGTAATTAGCCCACGGGCTAATAACCTGGGCTCTGTATAAGCAACCCTCCTCCTATTCATTTTTCACACTTCTCTCTTTCTTCTCTCTAGTTTCTCTCTAGTTTCTCTCTATAGAATTTTTAGCTTTTAGCGATGATGTTTTCGCTCCTTTTCTTTCCTATTATGCCACTCTTGCTCCGGTTCTTTGGAGGAGCGATGTGGTTTAAGCTTTATAAGGCCCGAGTCGGGCATCCTACTGTCACCGTCACTCCTCACACAGTCTTTATTGACGGAGTCGAGGTCTCTATTCCCCTCTTTCTTGCGGAGGCTCTCTACGGCATGCCTCCCAATTGGGAGTACCATTAATTATATTGGGCGCTTTATTCCGATCCCGGAGGCTCTGGACCCGACGGGACATGTGTCTCGCAACCTGGTGAGTTCCATTTCCTTTTTTTCTCAATTTATTTAATTAAAATGCAGGTTTTTATTCTTTTCAAAACTTATGCATGTCGCGGAATTTTTAGAAAATACCTTTATGCATGTTGCGAAATTTATTTATTAATTTTAGAAAATTCATGTATGTTTATAATTTTTAGGAAAAAATTATTTTATGCTTTAAAATAATCCCGAAAAATATTATGCTAAGAAATTAATTTTTAGAAATTTAATTTATGCCATAAAATAACTTTAAAAATTATTTCATGCCACGAAATTAGCTTAAGAAAATTATTCAATGTCAAGGAATTAACTTAGAAAATTATTTCATTTCACGAAATTAGCTTAGAAAATTATTTTCTAAAATGCATGCCTTATTTTCAAATTCAAAGTTTGTTGGGGATGTATGCGTGTTAAATAATTTTATTTTAAGTGTCATGATGGATCCGATAACCACTGGAGTTATCGGATATATATGTATATGCATGAATTGTGAAATTTTTAAAATGCATGTGATTTAGCATAACGGCGGTAGTGTGCAGCACGTGCACAAGTGGTATAAAGCCTTATCTCCAGATGCTGGGACCATTGTCAACTCTACCAATATTGGCACCATGGTTCCAAATCTGGTGTATAAGCGCTCTCACGGGTATCCTTATCTAAAGAAGGATCTCTTGTCAGCTTTGCTGAGCCGCTGGTCTGACACTACTCACACTTTCCATTATTCCTACGGGGAGATCACTATTACCCTCGTCGACTATTGTGCCATCACCGGATTGCCATTCGCAAGTAGAGTGATCAACTTTAGGGCAATGATCAAGGTGTTGATCGGGTTTTCAAGTACCACTAGGAGTTTTGATTCCTGCGAGCAGTTGATGGATTACTAGGTGCAGGGCGTGGAGCTGGCCGATCAGCCACCTACGGGGCTCAAGCTTTCATAGCCACCACCTTGTCCTTGTTCTATTTTCTGATCGGGTGGTCCGATATTAATCTTAATATTCTTCCGAGCTTGGTCGATCTTGATGGCTTCAATAGCCAAGCTTGGGGACGGGCCACCTTGGCTCATTTGTACTGGGCACTAGATCAGTGCGCTAGGAATAGGATAGAGAAGTTCAAATCTCATCTTCAAGTTGTTGAGGTAAGACTTCTTACCTTTGATTTCTTTTATCTCTAGTCTTTGGAGTGTTTGCTCATTCTGACGTTCGATTTTTCTTGCAGATTTGATTTTTTGAGACGGGGATTCTTGATAGGCCACTGTTGGTTCCGGGGACCAACTATCCCTACTTTCCCCAACTACTTTTCGGGGACCAACTATCCCTCACTACTTCCACTCGTGGAACATTCAGCTTACTCGGCTTCAGCTCCTGCAGCGTCTCCGAGACCTTACCACCGTTCAGGTATCAGTCTTCTCCTTATGTATTTTATTAATGTCATTATATTCGTATTCTTATTTCAAACTTTCTTGGAAACAAATCAGGACTGCCCCTTGGGGTGATTCGGATACTTAGACCCAAGAGATGCTGGATGCTCGCCCCGTCGTAGGCAGGTATCTGATTATTGCTAGCCCTCAGTCTCTCGAGTGGTATTTGGGGAGTAGGATCGAGGGATGTCACCTTCCTCCCAAACTCAGATTAGCTCATCCTCTATTGCCCAGTTGGTTGTTCTGGCCTTAGAACGCTAACAACATAGGGAGGCTTTGTGACGCGGGAGAGGACTACATCCTTACTAGTCTGCTGAGAGCTTTTGAGGTGTTTTGCCGCACCCGGCTTTTAGGATGGCTCAATGTTGATCTTGAGCTGGTTCAGCCTAATTATGAGGAAGACAGGATAGGGCTCCTTCAAGTAGAGACAGTGGTCCTTCAGGAGGTACCGGTCCTTTCCGATGGTGCTGGTCCTTCAAGTGGAGCCTGTTCTTCCGGTTCATATGGCGCGACCAGGGTGACGGTAAGTTTTCTTTAAACTCCTTTTTTATTTCTGAGATATTCATATTCTGACTTTGTGTATTCATTTTAAAGGATCAACAGGGTCGAAAGAGAACTAGAAGCCGTCCTGCGAGCTCCTCTACTTCTTCTGCTGCTGCTTCTGCTGATTCGGTGATCGTCTCTAGTCAAAGAGTTCTCCATCCTGACCAATTAGGCTTTAGTGTTTTCAAGCTTGACGGGACTGCTTACATACCTATGATCGAGCCATATTCCGATCCTAGGGGCCCAATGACTTATACTCTAACCGATTCAACCCATGTGAGTGCTCAAATCCTTCAGCTCTGTGCTTTCTTGCTTTTCTGATTTGAATATTGACTTTTAATTTTCCTAATAGGTCCCCATAGCTGATAGTACCAGGGACTGAGAGTATCATTACGCAATGCAGCGTTTCATCGTGGGATACAGCTCTGAGATGATCGTAAGTTCCCGTTTTCCAGTTTATGCAAAATATGATGCATGAAGTGCAATGTTATGAAAATGCATGACGGTTTTAAATTTTTCAGGGGCATATCCATCAGTTCAATGCTGAGATCACAAACATACGGATACATGGGGTACCGCCGTGGCAACAGCAGCAACCATCTTTTGACACAGGGCCTTCCACTTCTTACGACCCGCAGCAGCAGCCATATTATCTAGGATCTTTCGACCAGTATGATCCATGGTTAAAGTATTGCCCAGTCTTTGAAGATCTAGGCTTCGGGCAGTAGATTAGGATTTTCTCTTTTTATTTATTGATTAGAACATTTTTAGCATACTGTACAGTACAATCTTGCCACTTCTGTTGACGGTTTTTATGAACAACTCTTTTTATTGATGACATCTTTTACACTTCCAATTTCAAATTGAAATAATAATGAAGAATGAGTTTGTAGGGCAATCTACCAGTATTGGTAGGTTTCCCCGTAAATTACATATAGCGAATCACTACTCTTTTTCTTCTTCGTTCCCCTTTCTTTCTTTCTTTACAATGAGTGATTACGTGAGGTTCCATCGTGACTTGAACAGTTATCTAAAGAATGCCAATGCTTGAGGAGCATGAAAGAATATATCCGGGTATTCATCAAACAAGAGATGATAGATACCGCTGCGGAATTTTGGGATCCGATCAACGTCTTTTGATTTGGGGATCAAGAATTATACCCCATGTATGAAGATTTTTACAAGCTTTTGATATGCTCACCTGAGTTGCCCATCACCCAAAATTCTCTAAAACTTTGATGAATCGCTTCAGCATTTCCCGTACTGATAGACGTAGGTTAGTATGCATCAACTTTGGAGGATTAAAGTTTTCAGTCGCCCTCGAACTAATTCAAGGCGTCAGTTTGGATGATGCAAACTGGATGCCCCTTACTTGTTTGCTTTTGCTGGGAGTTTTCTTATATGAGACAACTACAAATATTTGTAGTTTCGCATATCTACCCATTGTTTCTCAGATGATGGATGGAGCTTCTCTTGTAGCTCTTAGCTTAGCTGAAACATTAATTTATCTCCGCTCGGCCAAAAATGGAATTGAGACAACCTTCCATGGTAGTAGCTACTTCTTCAAGTAAGTCATTTCTCTGCCCCTTTGTTAACTTTCTGATTTCCCCATAATTGATCATCTTTCAATTTATTGCCTCTCATTCCTTTTTTTAGCTTTGGTTATGGGATAAGCTTGCCATTTTGTCAATTCTTGAAGAAGTTAACTACATGTCGAATGGTCATTGGGAAAGGCGTTCTTTAGTCAGCATTGGAGACTGCAATCATAAATATTTCACAGTGAAAGAATGACGCAACTTCATGAAGTCACACACTATTGAAGACATCTGTTAGACTTTCCCTTGGTGGGCAATCTCTTCTGTCATCATCTATGTGGCTATGGGCGGAGTTGTTCTACTTGTACTTTTTGAAATCATATCATATTCTCGTAGCTGACTGAGCAAACAATACGGTTACCCTCAATATTTTCCAGAGATGTTGTGCTCTCTGGCCAATTCTGAACTCTCTTCCGTTCGGAGTTACAGTTATGCAGACAAATAGGCTAACCGTACTCAAGTCGCTGTGAACTTCACTCTTCCATTCGACATTTATCCTGATCCAACCTATTGTACATGGAGCATTAGGACTCGTAGGCTAGACACTTTTCAGGAAAGAATGGACAAAACTTGACATCTTCATCACCGTCTTCTCGGGAACTAAATCCTGCTGCAATGATGCATCTTCTGTGTAATAATAAGGGCTTATGCCTCGTGTTTCTGTGTCGCCTTTATCTGTTGGCTTGTAATATGTTTATGTATAATAAAGCAGATCATGCTTCGTGAATGTATGTTTTATGAAATGACATCTCATGTCCATTTATTGCACACATATAACATTTCATTATATAACAATATTGCTATGAAAGAAACTATATTCAATCACAGAAAACAAATGGTATTAATTTTCAAATTATTATCCATCGCTGTCTAAGGTTCCTAAAAAGGATTTTACCAAAGACATCTTTTCTTAAATTTTTATAATCTTTATTTTTGCCTAAGAGCCCTCACTAGTTCTTAGTAGATTTTTATTTATTATTATTTTTTTACACAAAGTAGTGTTTCAGCTTATCTTGATTGACTGGGTTGACGAACTCATTTCCGTCCATGTCCATGATCTTCACTACCCCTTTGCTGAGGACTTTCATCACCACATACGGGTCATCCTAGTTTGGTTGAAACTTTCCCCTAGCATCGGTTTTGCCATTTGAGTTTGTAATTGTACGCTTTTGCCACACGCTATTGATACATCTGGAGGTTTCTTAGTGCCGCCAAACATTTTTCATCAATCAGATTCAGCTCATCGTACTTGGATTTTTCCCATTCATCCTCTAATAGTTTCACCTCAAGGGCCACTCGTAAAGATTTACTTCTAATTTTGTAGAGAGTACCACTTCTACCCCAAACACCAGGGACAAAAGAGTTTTCCCTGTTGAATTCTAAATGCTAGTTCGATATCCCCATAACGCAAATGGTAAATGGTCTACCCAGTCTCGATAGCTAACTACCATTTTCGAAAAAATCTTCTTGAATGATTTGTTAGCTGCTTCCACTACTCCGTTGGCTTGCGGTCGATAAGGTGAGGAGAGATGATGCTCAATACCATATTTTTCTATCACATTAGTAGTATCACCTCGGAACTGCACCTCGTTGTTTGTAACTATATGGTGTGGGATGCCAAACCGTGTGAGGATGTGTTTTTCAATGAATCGAGTCATTTTCTTTCCTTTGATGTTCGTATATGCTTCCACCCATTTGGAGAAGTAATCAATAGCCACAACTATGAATCGATGTCCATTCATTGATGATGGTCTTATTTCTACAATGATGTCAATACTCCATGCTGAGAATGACCAAGGTATAGTTAAACTTTGCAGTTTCGTGGGAGGAAAATGACTGATATCCCTGTGGATTTTACAGGAAGGGCAAGATTTGGCTGCTTGAATGCAATCAGCCATCATAGTCAACCAAAAGTAACCCATACGTTGGATTTCTTTGCCAGCATAATCCCATTCATATGTGAGCCACAGTCTCCTGAATGTACCTCTTTCATCATTGCTACGGCTTCTTATTGCATCAAGCATTTCAACAATAGTCCATCAAAAGATCTCTTAAACAACTCTCCGTCTATCAAACAAAATTGAACTAATAACCTTCTCAGCATGGTTCTGTCTGAGTCTGTGGCTTCTTAGGGGTAACCATCATCTTTTAGATATCTGACTATATCGGTATACTAGGGTTCTTTCATCTTATCTTCAGCTTCTAAGATGAGAGGTTTCGTTGGTCGATCTTGATATCCTTCCCACATAGATGCTAAGGTTTCCAGTGCATCTACCATTTAATTCTCTTCTCTAGGCATATAATGAAATTCACATTCACTGAACATCGACACCTTTCTCCGTATAGCTTCCAAGTAAGGCCTAAGAGATTCTTTTCTTTCAATTCCACTCTCCTGTGATATGATTTATCACCAAGGCAGAATCACCAATGACTCTGATCTTATCAGCTTTTAAATGCATTAGAGCTATCATACCGAATAGACAAGCTTCATATTCTGCCCCATTATTAGTGACAACAAACTCTAATCGCTTGGATAGTGGTATCATTCCCCCTTGAGGTGGAATAATGATGACTCCCAGACCTACACCCCTTTTTTTTTACAGCTTTGTTGAAGTACATATCCCATCTCCTTGAATCTTTCAATACAGTGGCCAATTGTTCATCTGGGAATTCTAGGTTCTCAACGTACTCAGATTCCATTGGTTGGCTTGCTAGGAATTCAGCCACTACCCTTCCCTTGATGACTTTCTTAGTTATATACTTTATGTTAAGTTCAGAGAGTAGTAATAACCATCTGGACAATTTTCCTGTTAGAGAAGGTGTCTCATAAAGGTACTTCATCGGGTCTACTTTGGCCACAGCTTGTATCCGATAAGATTGGAAATAGTGTCGAAGCTTCTTTGTCAGCCACACCATAGCATCACATGTCTTTTCTACTATTGTATAGTGTGAGTCATATTCGAGCAACTTTTTGCTGAGATAATAAATGGCATGTTCCCTTTTATCATCATGTTCTTGTACTAGCATTGCCCCTACTAAGGTTTCTTTGATTTCTAAATACAAGATCAGAGGCATTCCTAGAATGGGAGGTTTTAAAATAGGTGGAATTGCTAAGTGAGCTTTGATTTTGTCGAAAGCTTCCTGACACTGCTCATTCCATTCAACAGGTTGTTGCTTCTTGAGAAGTTTGAAAATGGGTTCATATATGGTAGTCAATCGTGCTATGAAGTGACTTATATACTGCAATGATCCTAAGAAGCTTCTAACTTCTTTCTCAATCTTAGGGGTTGTCATTTCCTTTATGGCCTTGATCTTGTTAGGATCCATCTCTATACCTCATTGGCTAACAATGTGGCCAAGTAATTTTGCTAAGGTCACTCCAAATACACATTTCTTTGGATTAAGTCGTAGATTATATTTCTTAATCCTATTGAGAAATCTATTTAGCATTGTGGGATGCTCTTCAGGGGGTGTTAGATTTGACCAGCATGTTATCTACATATGGTTCTACCTCCTTGTGGATTAATTCATGAAGCAAAGTGGTGACAACTTATTGATAGGTTGCTCCAACGTTCTTTAGTCCAAATGGCATAACCTGGTAGCAGTACGTGCCTTACTCCGTGATGAAAGCCGTCTTGAATTTATCAATCACATTCATTAATATTTGATGATAGCCTGAGAAACCATCTATGAAGGAATACATGGCGGCACTTGCAGCACTATCAACCAAGACATCAATACGAGGTAGCGGGAAATCATCTTCAGGTGAGGCTTTATTTAAATCATGAAAGTCTACACACACTCTAACTCTACCATCTTTCTTAGCTACCGGAACTACATTTGTGAGCCATGTAGGGTACTCAACCACCTCTAGAAATTTGGCTTTGATTTGCTTGGAAATCTCTTCTTTGACTTTTTCAGCCCATTCAAGGCACAAACGTCTTATTTTCTGCTTAATAGGGCAGATTTTAGGATCAATGTTCCGCGATGTACCGATCAACGCCAGACATATCATTGTAAGACCAAGAGAAAGTCGTAATGTGTTGTTTTAATACTTTTATTAATTCTCTCTCTTGCTCGATGGATAATTTGTTGGAAATTAATACCATTTTAGGATCCTCTTCTGTGTTTAAATTTATTTCTTTGGTAACATCATTGTTAATATTGAAAATTCTAGATGTATGCTAGAATGGATGCATCGGATTATAATCAGAAACATAATCCAAATAAACAAAGTTTCCACTTTTATTAAATGCATAATAAACTACATTATTCATTTCAAAGATATTAGATAAAGAGACAAAGGACACATCCTCTTCTATAGGAGTCGGCTCTTCCTTTGTAACGGTCAAGCTTGGGGATGCTTGTTCGGCTGGAATCATGACTATCTCCTCGTCATCATCATCAATCTCCATTTTTTCCTTTCCTTTGTCTATCTGGGTCGATTACTGTTCAGCTTCTTCCACGAGATTCAACTGAGCCTTGAGTTTATCATCGAGTATTCCAAAGAGTTTTTCTTCCTGGAATGACATATCAGGGTTCCATCTAACCCTCTTCTCATCATATTGTACTAGAAGATTGCCCGATAATTTTGCCAGTGTCAATGTTAATAAGGTGCATTGTCTACTCTACTATCTTCTTATCTATGATTAGGGATGGCAATGGATCCTGGACCCGGCCCGGATCCGTGGATCTGGATCCGTTTGCCTCGGATCTGGATACTATCATTTCAGATCCGTCGGATCCGGGTCGGATACGGGTCTAAGTAAACGGATACGGATCCGGTATCGGATTTATAATGAAAATCCGGATCCGGACCCGGATCCGTTATATATATACATAAATGAAATTAAAAAACCCAACTTTGTTCCTTTCTCCTTTGTTGATAGTAGACACAAAACGCGTTTTCTTCTCTTCTCCTCTCCTCTCCCTTATTCCGGCCGGCGCATCTCACCATCGTTCTTCACTTTCCACCACTTCTAACTGATCATCGCCTCTTCGTTTCCACTGCCTCTCACCTACCACCTCTTCCCCCAAACCAATTTCTAAACGGTACAAACAAAACGAAAATCCTAGGTTGTACACGGATTAGAACAGAAAGGTCGAGGTATCAGCTAAATTTGCAGAGCTTTCGATAAAGGTAAGCTATGAGTTTCAAAGTTTTTCCTTCGATTTGGATTGAAGTTTAATTTTA
>CAOJBI011424137.1:0-10456 GCA_948277035.1 Euphorbia corollata | reverse complement strand
TATCACTCTCACTTTCAGAAAATTGTGAGCCTCAAAGAGGAAGCCCATTTGAATACATGCTTCAAGCATTTCATACTATTTACACATGTGAGTTCTCTATCACATATTTTTACTAAGGAAATACTCTGAATTTTGTCACATCTCTATTATTCCTGGAAGAACAAATTTACGCATATTCATACACACGAACGTACACTTAATCATAGTTAAGCTCCTATTCTGTTAGTTCCTTAGCCTAGCCCTCTTTTCATTAATTTTTTCTATTCTATATTTATATTTCCTGCTGAACAAATTTTGTTATTCATACCAGTACACAGATTCAATTAAATCATAATCCCTTACTGCATGCATACCAATACCAATACTTCCTCTATATAAGGGGATATATAAGCAGAAATATTTAATGCTGCTAAATTCTTTCTTAGTACTTCCGTCATATCCTTGAGCTTATAGCTTTCTTATCTATGCTACATCAATGTGCTCAATCTTCTATTCTGAATTTTTATTTTTTTTGCATTTGAGGGTCCATGATACGCCAGGAGATGAGAATAAAAGTAATTTTTCCTTTGACTGATACATCACAAATTTGCACAATTGTCTTATGTAAACTGAACAAAATTGTAGTGAACATACAGATAAGGTTACCCTAAGATATATTACATATTCGTGACCTGCAAATTTAGAAGTTTCTCGACATTCCTCCCTTTTTGGCTCTAGAACCAAAACCTTTCTTACCTACCACAAGCTTTAATACCTAGTTCGCTTTTCATGATTTTTTTGGAAGCCTTTTTGTTAATTATGTACAACTTTGCTCAACTATAGGGACGTAGGGCAAACAAATTGACATGTTATATAGTTCTTTTATAAATGCTTGTCAACTACTTATGCTTTTCTCTGCAATGTCGGACTTGTTTATTAGCAATAAATGACAACATATTTACTGCCACAATATGATATGTGATAAATAAGAGCTGAATTTTAGATTTAGTTTGTTAACTTAGATTGTTCTGGAAGCTAAGAATTGGCCATATAAGCCTGCATTTCTGTAATTCTGTTATGATTTTGTGAAATGAATGACTGATTCTTTCTGTACTGCTATTCTTCTGTCTTCCCTCTCTAAGTTCTTCCTCTATCCTTGATTCTCTAATTTTCCGATCTTCCTCTCGCTGGTTCCAATCACCGGTAATTCTCCTGTTATCGCAATACAATCTAGTAGTAGGCAATCGAGTAGTAACCTTAAATTCTTCCAGTAGTCTTGAAAATGAAATCACATGATTTCAGTCATTCCAGGACCAGCTTCTGCCTCTGCACTTCTCCTGGTCTGCCTTGTTTTGTATTTTGCTACACTATGTGATCGTATTCCACCAACAGATGTGCAATAAGTTATAACCACCGACTATTCTTCTACCGGATATACTTGTTGCTCAATCTGCATTAGAATAGACCTCAGCTTGTAGATTCTAAAATGTTTAGTCCTTCACTAGGTTTTTTTTAATTATTCTCTAAGATTCTATACTTGAAGTAAGACAAATCATGCCAAAATATTTTAATCAAGTTTTTAGCGAAGATGAGCCGTACCAGAGCAAATATAAAAATTCCTAGAGAGAGAAAAATATCGCAATATTTGGAGGACTTTTTCCTCTCTTTTTTTGGCTTATGCCAAAGTGGTATAATATTTTACAAAATGAGTAGGTTCTATGAACAATGCAACAAAGCTGTTACAATGAGCCTGACAAGAAAAACACTTTCAACCTGGTCTGTGTGAAAAGGTCCCTGTTTGACCACTAATGACACTTTTTAGGGCAGCCTTGAGTTTGATACATTACTAGTTACTTGAAAGCTTAAGTGTATTTTTATTCGATTGGTTAAGAAGGTGTTAACCTTTGATTTCAATATGTTTATCTGTTTTGAAAGAACAGCTTCTGTTCTGGGCAGTATAAAACTAAAATTCATCAAGCTGTTAAGATGTATTGCGGTAATTGCTTTCTTGCAGAGTAGCTATATATTAAGGTTGTTTACGCAACTATTTTCTTAACAATTCTTTTAATTTTGCAGGAGTTTGGTTTGATAGACAAGAAGGAACTGGCACCTCTCCAGGAACTTGTAGATTCCATAATTGTTCCATACTGAATTGGGGTATGAGAAGTTTGTTATATTAGTGATGAAATTGAGAACCGAATAAGTGAACTTGTAGTTGCACAGTAAACTGATTAAGGATTTCAATTGAGTATTATGAAATTACAGTGTTTTTAACCATCAGTTGCTCTGTTTAAATAGGAATTTTTTTATTGGGATAAATGATGTATGATTAGAGATTTGCATTTCATCAGTTGAGTACTACAATTGTGTTTTTTTATCAGCATCAGCTGATTATGTTTAGTAGTTCTTGTATGTTTCTCGAACAAGATTACTATATGAAACTGAAGGCTAACCTCTTGGTAAGTGGTAACCATATTGACCCTTTATCAGTTAAAAGTTCTATAATAAAAAAAAATGCTAAAAATTGAGAAAAAAGTTATACAAACAAAAAGAATTTTTAATCGATTCATCCTTATTATCTCCTTTATCACCCACTATTCTTTCTGTCACTCTTGTTTTTCTTCTCTTTCTAGTTTCCCTGCTGCTTCTGGTTCTGATTGCAATGCCAAGTGAAACATTTACAGATTTCGGGCAAAAAAAGTTTTGCAATTTTGTACCGAAAATGACAATTCTTGGCACCAAAGATCCTTTTGAAATTCCCCAAAATTGATTATGGATTTGCATCAGATCCCTGTAAAGAAATAAAAAATAAGAACTTTTGTTTTTGGCAAAAATACATCAGAGTGAAAAATTGCCAAGGAAAAATACCTGTAATGATATCTGTTCAAACCATCCTCAACCTAGCTGCTGACATTTGAACGTCTGTATTTAGATGATGCAAAACTATATGAGACAACAACTGCTACAAGTACACCAAAGACCAAGCCAAAGAGCTGAAAGTTGGCAAGCAACTCGCCACGAACCCGGTTTGCTGGTGCTTTGCAAGTAATTTCATCACCCTTAAGCTGACAACCAAGTGGCATCATGGGGCCATAAAGAGTGAAGGCGGTCTGATAGAACCAGAGGCCTTGGAGGGTTATGGCGATGCCACTGGCTAAATCAACAGGAAAGCTGGTAGGGAGAAAAGCTCCAGCCACAACAGTTATAATGCACAGTGCTATTAGGAGGACAAGGAGGAGATGATAGTAACCTTCTAGGCCTTTATGATTCGTCGAGTGAAAGTAAAACAGGAGATACTCTGCAGAAAATGCACTTGCAGCAACAAAACAAAGGGCCTCATGCGGTAAACTTATGATTCTGAGCTTGTAGTTAGACCACAAAAAAAAGAGAAGAATAAATTAGCTATCATTATAATGAAAACCTTAATATTTAATAAGTGCTACATGCAAAATGCATCACAAACAAAAAAATTGAAATGTTCAAGTTTAGCCAAAAAGGCTGATGCTCAATTACAAAATTACAAGCTACCATTAGTTCATTCAGCATTCATGAGACAAGAAAAGAGTCTACCCTAATATCATTACTTGAACAATGAGCCTAATAAGTATCCTCATAGATATTTGAAGCTATTCAGTTTTTGTTCATAATCTAGTTTTCCTTTCTGTGTACGATATTTTTTTATCAGGTTAAAATTCCCAACTGAAAAGAAAAATGTCATTGACACTGCTGCTTCTGCTTCAATTTCAGAAAAAGATAGTATATCAAATGTAATTCACTGTGCTTTTGAACTTTAAACCAAAAGGAAACACCGGTATTCGAACGATATATATTATAAATGTCTAACTAAGATATCACAAGTTTTGTAGCATATAAGAGACAGCACATCCTCTATTCTAGTGACAGTGCAGAATTTTGAAAACTCTTTTATATTTTTAGCCTCGCTTAGAATTGCACTTCAACCTGATACCACAAACAAATGCTGAGCTCTCAATAAGAGACGATTACAACTAACAAGTATTAAGTTGTTGCATTGCCTGGAATTTTGAGCCTTCTATCTAAGAAGCCAGAAAATGATATCCATAAATTAAAACAGGAGATGATTCTTATTGAACCCGAAATTGCCTAAATGGGTTATGTAAGTCTCACTAATTCTCTGTCTTTCTCAAGTACCATTAACAGAACTGCTAATATACATTCTATGCAAAAGAGACTTCATCTCAATGCTTTTCGAGCTTAACTTTCACCTAACATTTGATCAGATGCCTATGTCTATTTCTAGAAAGAAAATAAACAATTTAAGTGAACTAATGTCTTAAATGAGATAATACAGAAATATGATTCAATGTAGCGTATTTTCTCAGGAAGCAACAGATTATGATACAACATCAAACAAAAGAAAAAGACAGATAAAGATAAAGGAGGAACCTGAATTTCTCAGAGAGCAAACAAACAACTCCAAAAATGAAGAACATGAGAAGCATTCCAGAATGCTCAAAGTTATTCAAGTGAGAAGGATTTAAGACTCCATTCACAACAAATTTGAGGTGAGTTGCGAATAAAAGCTCAACACACAAATCAATGAAAGTACCGATCGCAACAATATAAAGTTCTAGATACTTGAGATTCCCATCAAATCCAGGCAAAGGATTCCAAACTTGAACTCTAAACTCCTTTGGATTTGACACGTATCTTACTGTAGACCTCCAAATATGCCATATCCCAATCAACAGAAACAAAGATCCTGGTAGAGCATGGCCCAGGAAAGAACCCATTCTTCTAATCTTTCAATCTCTGCAACAATTCCAATGTATTTTATATGTGACTTGATTTTCTGCGTGTTGAAAGATTTTTCAAAGAATAGTTCAGTTCTTCTAGAACATTGCTATATTTTATGGGTTTCGTTCAGGCACTGTTTCGTTGACTAGAAAATCAAAGATAAAGTATAGGAAAGTTTAATAAAACAAAACAAACGCCTAAAAAGAAGAGAATTGAAAAACGCTTCAACGAAAAGAAATACCACTAGTATTAGCAATCGCCTCAACCAATACAGCAACCGCCGGTTCATAATTAGCGCGGTAAACCAATCAAAAAAGTCAAAGTAGGTTGGCCATATAACAAAGAAAGTCCAGAAAAACAAAGCTTGAACCCAATTATAGCAAATAAAATATTGAAACACAACGAAAGATTGGAAACAATGAGAGAGCATAATCTGTAGATAAGAAAAACAATACGGTAAAGCTGCAAGTTAGTTTAATTGAATTTTCTTGCTCGATAAAATAAAAATATGGAAGTGATTGGCGTACTTACATGAGATATGAATATGATTAGTTTCGGCAAAATTAGGAATCTGAAATTCTGAAAGCTTCACAAATCGAAGATTTACAGGCTGAGACGAATCAATAAATCAATGGGAGAGAGAGAGAGAAACAGAAAGGGAGAGAATTTTGTTAGTGTTTATTTTGAGTTTTACAGCTGAGAATCGGTGGTGGGATCTGAAACTTTAAAAATGTGAAAATGAAAAGTTAGAAATTATGAAGGAATCATATTTACATGTATGATTGATAAGACGTTGACTCACAAGGGGTGGCTGCTTGCTGCATATAACTCGACTAATATTTATTGGACATATCTAACCACAAAATGTATAGTTAAACATAACTCTAATTCGACTTATTTGAATTTAATTGAATTTTATTTAACTAACTGAACTTAACTGAATTAAACTCATTTCAGTATAAATCTATAATTATACATCATTGAACTTAACTGAATTAAATTAGATTGTAATATAAGAAAACTTGACTTAAGTGATTCTTTAAAACTTAATTCACCGTAAATCTTCCGAAATTACAAGCTCGATTTAAAAAGTTGCATGTAGAGTAAAAGGTTTTATAAATGGATCTCGGTATTTCTTAAGGGAAATGTACATTTACACAAATTTATTGAAATGTATATAAATTATTGGTCAAATACATAGTAACTCTCTAAAGTTATCATAATTGTTCTATTGATCCCCTTAAGTTATAAAAAGTTTTATCTTCCTCTTAAAGTTGGTTTTTTTGTATCTTTCAACTACCCATTAGAGCAAAATTTAGTCCAAATACATAGAAATCCCTTAAAGTTGTCGTAATTGTTTTACTGCCCCCCTTAAGTTACAAAAGAATCCCATCAACTCCCTAAACTTGACTTTTTTGTATCTTTCAATCACACATAAAAGCAAAATTTACGAACGAAACATAAAATTAAAGCAAAATTTAACAATTTTGATATCTGAATTTCAACTTACTTTAGTTTCTACAACCGAAAAATCTTTTACCATGATTTTCGTCACTGCCATGTAGGTGATGGGTGGTTGAGATACGAAATAGCCAACTTTAGGGAGTTGAGGGAACCTTTTATAACTTAAAGGGGTAGTAGAACAACCGTGACAAATTTAGGGGGTTTCTATGTTTTGTTCATAAATTTTACTTTAATAGATAGTTGAAAGATACGAAAAAGCCAATTTTAAAAGGTTAATGGAACATTTTATAATTTAAAAGAGCAGTACAACAATTTTAACAATTTTATGAATATTTTTTGTATTTAACACAAATTATTCACCACATCACCATCCAATTTTTTTATTTCTTTATAACAAATTTGTACGAGGTATTTTATCATCAAAGAATACAAAGATCCGTATATAAAATTCATGGTGAAGCCACATAAAATTGGACTCCACCATTTTTTAAGAAAATGATATATGTATTAATAAATAATATCTTAGACCCTCTAGTCCACATTCGGGTGGGGTAGGGATAAGGTTTTCCTTTGTTATTATTGTAAGCCCAAATGAGTCAAATTTTAAAAAAAAAAATATCTTAGACCCTCTAAAACTTATGATTGGACCGCATATAAATATTGAAATTACGCTTATCTTAGAAAAGCATACATGTTTTTTAATGAATAATGTCTATATAACTTCATAAATTCATTGTTATTTAAACTCTTTTCATGAATTATAATATAATAATTTTTTTAACATTGCACACAATACATGGATAGTTGGACATCATAGAAAATTTATGGGTTCGTCGTCGTATAAAATTTGTATTTACTAGGATTCATATTTCAACCTTTTAAGAAGAAGTTATATATCAAAAGTCCAATTTTAAACACAATGATCTAACTAGCAGGTTTTGATCTTTCCACCATGAAAAATTCAAAAAAATACATAATCAATAAAATCAGCAAAATTACCCTGTGTTACTAAAAAAAACACAATAACCTACAGTTACAATATCTTAAAATGACACTTTTTTGTTGATTCAGTGACATTGAAAATTGTATTAATGAGGATTGAGGAGACAATTTAAAACATAACAATTTATTAAATACAACTAAATTGTTAGTTTGGTCCCCATGTTTAATCATTAAAAATATATTAATCACTTTTATTTTATTTTCCAGTATTATTTTAGAAAAACGGATGAAACAAGCTCAGCCAATACGTTGTCATCAAATCTGGCACAAGAGGCAAGAGCTGCCTGCTATACGGGTAACTGCCGTCTTGCAAGAACCAAAAAATGTTGTGCCTACTTTTCAAAATTTTTTGAAAGCGTCACGGCGCCATGATACAGTTATAAAATGTTACCACCAATTAAAACCATCCACGTTCACTCTTTTTCCCTTTACGTGGTATCTTCTTCTTCTCGCCTCTTCTCGCCTCTCGTCTTTGAAAAACTCCCCTTTCCAAATCCCACCGTCTATACCATCTTGTCCTGACATTTCCTCTCTCAATACGCTGTCGTTTTCGATTATAATCCTTCTTCCCCGATCCCGGCGACTCTCATCTCTCTCGCATACACCTCAATTTATCTTCTGTCTAGTGCTTGCCATTTTTAAAAAAATGAACATCGCATAAATTTTTTATTTCTTAGCTTTTCCAGGATATTAAAGAGAAAAATCTACTTTTCCGTTTTCTTAGATTAAAGTCAATTTTTTCCGTTTTTTGGAATCTTGGAATCATCGGAGGTTATTTAGACGAAAATAAGATAAGAGGTTGGAAAATAGTGAATCAATGAGAATTCAAATCCTGGATTTTCTTGTATTCAACCTCCGATTTCAGTTCCCGCGATGAGCAGTCAAGTCACTTAACTTTTACTCTGATCTCGCAGGAAGCAAGGATTTCTCATCTGAGCTTCCGCGTTTGCGAGATTTCTGTTCTGTAAAATTCTATCTAATTTCCTGTCGAAGGGGTAAACAATGTCTAAAGTGATATACGAAGGGTGGATGGTGAGATATGGGAGGCGGAAGATTGGACGATCATTCATTCACATGAGGTATTTCGTTCTTGAATCCAGGCTTCTTGCTTACTACAAGAAGAAACCGCAAGATAATCAGGTAATTACGATCTCAGTTTTGATTTATGCTTATGGAAAAGTGTGAATTATCTCTTTGTGGAAACTGGTATTTGAGGGATCGTTGAGTTCTTTGTTGTATAGCTTTGCACTTTCCTTTTCTTCATTTATTAATTCCTTGTTAATGTTAATCAGGTGCCCATTAAGACTATGTTGATTGATGGCAATTGTAGAGTGGAGGATCGAGGCTTGAAGACTCATCATGGACATGTGAGTTCTCATTTTGTTTCTTTCTTTTACTTCATATAAAAATTTGAATAAATATATAACTGAGGTTAGTTAGCTTTGTTGAACACGTAGAACTTCATTTTCCATTTTTTAAGTTCGTTTTATAATAGCCGTTTTTACATGGTTATCCGCTAATCACAGCTTGCATTTTGTGATACCGTAGAGTATAAAAAGCTTTTACCAATTTTACTGCTGACACAAGTGATGGTCATTTTGGACCAAGTGCGATTGATGACCTCATATATGGATTATTCCTTTGTCATCTATATTGCAGTATATGCTGTGATCTTCTGGCTTGAATTAGGTCATGCTTTACATACAGCGTTGTGGACTATCGCTTTACCATGTCAAAGCACACATTAGATTTCACTAGCCTGGATATGTGCTGATCTTTTTATGTTGAATGTGGTATTGGTAGATATGTTAGAAGTAAAGTCATCAAAATTATCGGAAATGGGAATTTTATGTGAACATGCATGTTGGTAGGTGACTGTTTTTGTGTTCTACTTCAATAAATTTTGATGTTACCAGTTCGATGCTCTCATATGTTGCCTTTTTTTCTTTTTCCTTGTTCCGGTCATGTTGGTGCACAATATTTTAGTGACGCCTATTTTATAACAATAGCATTTTGTTAGGCTGTGACATTTTCCCTTGACAACACTTATTCGTTTTGTGATTATTTGCTTATGTTGCAGATGGTTTATGTTTTATCTGTGTACAACAAGAAAGAAAAATATCACAGGATCACGGTAAGCAATCTTTGTTTTCTTTCGGGTACTTAGTGAAGTTCTTTCTCTATTTCTTTTCTTTTTTCCCTGTTTTTGTTCTGTTCCCCCTCACCCCCTCTTCCTTCCCCTTTTTACTTTTCATTTCATTATCTCATTGTCTTTTAGATGTAATTCTTTCTTGCTTGCTTTCTGCATCTATTAAAAACATGTTTTCTTTTTCTTAGCTTCTTGCATTGGAAGAATTCTTATTGAGGATGTTTGAATTATGTTACCTTTAGATATTCGAATTGTTTCATTCAAATAGTTGTTGTACTTTTATTATTTGCATTGGTACCTTTGGAAGGTTTCATCTTATTTTCCTCAGAATGACTTTTCTTTTTTTCTACTGTCTTGGTATTAATAAGTACAAACTATATTATGGTTTTGTTTTTAATATTCTGTTTGATATGCTTTATTGGTTTGTTATTTTTGTGGCATCTAAATACTTTTCACAGAAAATTCTAAAAATGATTTCCCCCCTAGATGGCAGCATTTAACATCCAGGAAGCATTGGTCTGGAAGGAAAAAATTGAGTTTGTCATTGATCAGGTATGTTATCTTAATTCTGTAACAACGCATCATTTCTCTATTTTCCCTCAGATGGTTTTTCCTTCTCTGATTTCTGCTTGAAAGTTATGGTTCATATTCTGACATTTCCTCATAATATAAACCATTCTGACATTGTGTATTAACTATACATTGTCATTTTCGAAATTGTTTCTCCAGTGTAAGATCGTTCAAACTATAGGACTTGGGGAAGAAAATCTCTCTCATTCTTTGTCGACCTTGTTTCTTTCCGCTTTTTCTTTTCTCAAATATTTCCTCATAATAAATAGATAAGGAAAAATCTCTAGATTAATGACACTATTTTCTTTTGATTCCTTGATTCTACCATTTAAGAGGTTGCTTAATCAGCATCTCTTGGTTTGCATAATCTTTATCCAGTTTGTGTGGTTATATTTGCAGCATCAGGAGTCTCAAGTTGTAAATGGTAACAAATATGTATCCTTTGAATATAAATCTGGGATGGATAATGGCAGGACTGCTTCATCATCAGACCATGAAAGTCAGTGAGTACCTGTC
>CAOJBI011420328.1:0-12073 GCA_948277035.1 Euphorbia corollata | reverse complement strand
AAAAAAACGTAGTATATATGTGGCCTGGTCTGTAGCCTAGTAAATAGGAAGTAACCACTCACCCTTAATACTCATAAATGTATATATAGAGGTAAAGAGTTCAAATCAATGAATCATTAAACTTCTGCTCTCATATATTTTAGGTGATATTTCTTTTGCCATTTATGTTAGCAGTCAATTGTTATATTAATTATCTGGATTGATCTAATTGATTTATTAATATTATTCCTCAGTTTTCATCTACAATCCAATTTTAGTCAAAAGTCGATTTGCATTAAAAGTCGAAAGCAAGAATTATATTCGTAGTAACAGATAAATTTATCTGCTTAATTTTAATTACCATCAATTTATTAAATAAAAGTAGAAAAAAAGAACAAATTAAATAGTTTAGTAAATTGATTTTTAATTTTCATAATACAATAACTATCTTATAATATAAATGAGGTCAATTAATTTGAATAATACTATGTTTACATTAAACTTGAGGACAACATCTCAGAAAAAAAAAAGAAGAGTAATTAAAATGATAAAAAGCTCCTAACGTTGTATTGGCTTTTTAGTTCATTTTTTCGTTCGTTTCTCAAGCATTGAACAGTTAAAATATAAAAAATGTCAAATCATCAAGCAATGTTTTGGTGACCATTACCAAGAAATTAGAGAACGGTGAAGTTTTGTGTTTATATTTAATCTCCGTGATCTACAAAATCAGCAAAATAAATCCTTATAATTATAAAAAAAAATCTAGCACAAACTTTTATTGAGACAAAAGTTTTTGGGGGTTTTGGAAAGCAACCCAAATTTAGATCTTATAAGTAATTTATTTTGATTTGGATGATTAGGCATTTTTTTTGTGACTTTGACTAAGCTCTATAGCGTAGTTACCCAATGTTCTTTATTGGGTTTAAGATTCAAACTTGGGACCTAGTTGATTAAAACACCACATTGATGCACTATGATTTTGACTACTAAGTTAACATTGTGTTTGTTGATAGGCAAAAGACAGAAGTGTCAAGTTATAGAAGAATTTTCATGGAAAGTATAGAAGTGTGAAGTTATAGAGGAATTTTCATGGAAGTGAATAGTGATTCACCTGCAAGCATAAACAAGGCAAAATATACAAATTTTAATCAAAATAGAGCATGGGTAAATAGCATATTGACTTATTTTCTTAATTTACGTAAATTAAATATAAAACAGAGAAGATAAAGGCAGAAGGAATAAGGAAGAAAGGGTCCCCACGTACTGATCTGCATGCATGCATTATTAATTATCAATGACGTAATATGTTAATGATGACACTTATTAAATGAGATATTAAATGATGAGTTGACAGATGCTTTCTTTTTTTACTTTATTAGGAAATTTCATGAAATCCATTTGCCCACCTAATTATTCATATTTGTAATAGTTGAAAGCAAATTAATTAGGAGCAGACCTATCCATTTAAACAAAATATACGAATATAAAAATACAAAAAAGAAATGATGATGAGAAAGACTAGACTTTGCAGAGGGCATAATGAGAGGGCAGTGAGTAATAAATGAAAAAGAGAAAGACATGAAAACTAGAGGTGATTTTGTTTAATTCTGTGAAAGTAAACAGTAAATCCAGATATTTAATAAATTTATAAGTAAAACAGGTAAATAAATGGATTCATTTTTCTACCTTTCTTGTTTCTTTCTGTGATATATTAGTGGTATTAGACAACACAGAAGGATTTGTTTTGAATTTGGTGGGATGGTCAATGGATTTAATTTTATTGTAATACCAACATTTATTATAGTCAAAACATTAATTGCTAGGTGGAAAGAGACCCATTTTAATACTTTTTTTTTTTTTGGACAAGACCCATTTTAATACTTTATTGAGTTTATTCTCAGTATTATAGCTCTAGATGAAATTGTTTCAACAAAAAAATTCTCCATCGCATCAAAGGGTGAGATTATATTGACACATATGACCATCTATTCCTATTTCATCCAATCAGATGGTGGATGAAAAGACATTTTGGCATTTTGCAGATAGTATAAGAGTAAAAATATAAATTTCTTATTAACCGCAAAAGTAATTAATTAAATAGACTGCAATATCAAAGAAATGGGATAGAAAAAATAGTGGGTTGCCAAGGACCACAGATATAAAGGGCATAGATAAAGGGTATTGAACAGATAGACTTGGGAGCAGTTGCTATATTTTTTCTCTCATGGGAATTTTCAGCACATTGCAAACTCTGTGCTCTTATTTATTCAGTAATTCATGCTATTTTTTACTTTGTTTATATATTTTTCTGTGTTTTTTTAAAAAAATTACCTCGTATGGACTTACATTAAATGAAAAGAAAAATTTTAAACTCACCCCGGATACGATTCAAACCTGAGATTTTTAGAATCCACACCTTCCGTCCTAACTAATAGGTTAACACTTTATTCACTTTTTCTTTGTTAAATATATATTATTTTATCAAAATCAGACGAAATAATATACAAATCAAATAATTAAAATTAGATATGCTCTAGCTATGACTATATAACCCAATCTTATAATTAATATTATTGTTATATCAACTTGCGGATTACAGAAAACTAACGTGTCACCTGTAAACTGTAATCTAGGTCAAATATCGCATGTCTATTTGCTCGGCACCGCAAATGGTAATCCAACGCTACAACTATAATCAATATAGAATTTGTTAGCATGTGCGTTTAGAAAACAAATATTAAACAAATATTAAATTATTTCAAAAAAAAACAAATATTAAATTAGTCAAATGTTAATGTCCCTTTCATGTGTGTAAATATATATGTTTTATACGACTTGAAGTTGAAAAACAGTGAAATATTAATTCAAAAGAAAGGACAGTTTTGGGTGAAAAAGTATAGCAGTAAGAAAAATAAATGTTGGTTGTTAAGGAATGAAATGTATGTTACAGAAAGAAAGACAAATTGTAATTATTCATTCTGTTTAGAAAATGACACATCAGTCCCATCTCTTTTCCTAACTCCCTTTTGTACCCCTCTCCCCTTTCCTATTTATAATACTACTTGTCTTTTCTCTGTTCATTCTTCTGTTATCTATTCCTCATTGTTACTCTCGTTTCTACCATGTCTCCTCTTCATCTTCTTCTTCCTCTGAAACTTCTGCTTCTAACCATGGCACATGATTGCCTCTGTCTAATACCTACGTCTTAGTTTTGGCTATGGCTATATCCCTCCTGAGCTTATTCTTCTTACATCTTTCTTTTTTATCTTTTAACTCCACAAACACGATTCAAGTTTTCTTGACCTTGCAAGTCCGGAAAATTTATGGTTGTTGTTTGTGTGGTTCGTTTTGCCATCTCAAACGCTTAAATTGTGAGCAACTTGTATGCAATTGCGGACGGTTTTCTCCCTTCCTCTATCCCTCCTGAGCTGTATTTGTCTTTCTATGTTTGAAGCATTATGTATAAGTGTAGTTGTTGTTTTCTTTCCTTGTTTCGTTTATCATGTAATTATGTTATGTAATAAAAATGATGTGTAAAAAAAAGAAATGAGAGTTTCGCAAGGGAGCTTTGCCTCTCTTACTTATATTTGGAGAAGTTATACAAAAGTTTCAGTTTTACCTTCTCATCTGCTACTTTGCTTTACTTCCAATGTTTCTAACTGTTTATTAATTTACAATTGTAACCAGCTAAAAGTTTTCTACAAGAGAAGAGGGCCAAGTCTTTCTGAATGGCAACTGAAAATTGCCAACACCAAAAGGGGTTTGATTAGATCGTCTTTCTAGGCTCTATCCAACTTCACCTGATCTCTACCTACGTCGAGAGTGACTTGCAAAAGTTTTCAGCGCTACTGTTTCAAAAAAATTCTACAAAATTTGCGTGAGTTTCATGCTAATCAATATCATATAAAACCTACGAAACTTTTAAGGGAAGCGATTCCTTTGAAACTTAATTATAGTCCCCGCTCAGCCCTTTGATGATTTTTCATGGTATGGTTACCATTTAAAGTATCATGTTTGGTTTCATGATTTTCTCCATGGTATGGTTTTGTCATAGTTTGCTCATTGTTTATAAGATCATGAAAGTTCAATTTTTTGAAATCATGAAATTGGTAGTTTCTTATGATACCAATACAATTTTAAAAAAACCATATCATATCATGAAACTAAACAACAGTTTTTATAATACCATATCATACAATACTATACCATACTTTAATAAACCATGTGCTAAACAAGGCCTTAGTGTGATAGGAAAAAACTAAATACAATTAAGAGACAGAATAGTGATCGTTAAAGAAAAACCTAGCATATTCCACTCTATTTAATCCCATTTCGGTTTAGTGATATAATAAGGTTGCGGCATGAGGACTGGTTCAAAGGCTTAATCAAAAGCAGTTAACAATCAAGAACAAGAATGGGTTAAGATGAGTTCCTCGGGCAACACTTGACACAGTTTGAGATGAGCAGCAAAGTGTGGCTACAGGCCTTAAGCAACACTGCCCACCTTGCCGACGCCGTCACGTTTAAATGATTTGACGGACGCAAATATATCAAACCCAAAAGAATGTTTAATGTCAAGCATGTTGCAAAGTAAAGCATGACTTAATTTACTGCTACTTATTCCAGCACTTGAATATTATATGGATTTAAATTTTGGTCAACATCTAATAACACTACAGATTTCTGTGGTGAACATTTGTACATTTTTCTGCCGGAAAAAAAATTGAAGAATTACAGCACCCACAGGCTTAGCTATCACTCAGGTCCCACAACATCTCCAATAATATACACAAAGAAACGAATACATTGATTAATTTGTCTCTCTTTACCCTTTTGTAAATTTCTTAAGCTGCAAGGACTAATACTTTAATAGTACCCTGACTGTTAGCACTTAGCATCGTAGGACTATCGCTCTTCCAGCTTACAGAACTAATGAAGTAAGACCCGGCATCTTCATCAGCATCTTCCGTTTCAGATGAACCAAATCTATGCCACGTCACAGGTTTCGAGATTTCCTGCAAATTGAATTCTTTAAGTTCTTCATATTGAGCTTATAAAACGGTACCCAGAAAACTGACCCTTATGTTGTTTGAATAGCTAACCTTATGATAAACAAAAACTTCATTCGTTTCACTTCCACATGCAATGAAATCACTGTTTACCGAGAGACCCACGAAATTTTTCTCATTAGAGTGCCCTCTGAAGGTGCGAACCTGTAAAGCATTGCGCAAGTGAGTTGGTGTATAAATCAGTTTTTTTCCAAATCCTTTATTAGACAAACTAAGGATATAAAGAAACACTGGACAAGTTTGGTTGACACTATCGAAATCTGGTCATTATATCAGGACTTAGGACCTATTTAGGATTGCTGTAAAAGCTATTATCATAAAAAGTTGCACCATACAAACTTTTGACAGAATATAACATATTTCGACATTGGACAAGATTTTGACTAATACTACAAATTAATTAGGAACTGTTGGCTATTGGTTTCCAAAGCTTTTCGGGACATCAGAGCGGAAAAGTTGAAAATGAAGCTTTTCGGAAAAGCAGTCTAGAAAAGCAATCCCAGACTGGTCCTAATATATCACCAACTTGCATATGAAACCTTTCCATAATTTTGCGAACCAAACCGATCTTTTTTTCATAGTAATTTGTAATCTGACTAGTTCTACCTCATATCTCCAAACACGAACTCTTCAATTTTAACCATTCAGAAACTAATGCCTTCTGATGCTAAAGCAAAAAGACTACTCACAAAAACAAGAACCACAGTGAAAGATGAAGTGCGCATCAAATTTATCTCAGCTAAAAACAAATTACTTACAGGCAGATTTTTTTTAACATCCCATAGCCGCAACGTGCTGTCTGTGGATGCTGAAGCAAGCTCACTGTTCGATAAAAATTTCACATAGGAAACAGCTTTCCTATGCCCACTGAACACATGCAACGGCTGGCTGACATTTCTCAAGTCATAGTAGTGAATATGATGATCTGCTGAACCAACCTGCAGAAAGGTCACACAGTTTCAGGGCTGCATGATCAACACTGCATCAATGGTACACTATTATTTATCATGCCACATGTTGATAACAATATTGGTCAGATATGCCAATATTTGAGATATATAACCAACCTTTACTTATTCAGGAAGCTAAAATGTATAAGTGGAATAAGTTGATGATATAGTCCAAATTTTCTACCCACTCACCAAACAAAACTCAAATGCAAAAGACAAATAGCAAGATAACTTGCTCTACGATTCAGAAATATTTAAGCGTAAGACCTATGAACTCAATTCTCCAGAAAAAGAAGTAATCAATCATTTCCTTAGCAGTAGAAAATAACAAACTAATCTGGAAAAACATCAAACAGAAGACAAAAATGCCCATCATACATAAATTGTCAAGAGGAGCATACCGCAATGTAATTGCTAGATCCAGGATTATACTTCACGCAACAAATATTTGCTTTCATGTCAATGTGGAGGACACTAGCTTCCTGATTTGTGCACCAAACTTTGACCTGATTATTCAAGCAAAAGACACTATAATTCATTAGAAGTGCAAAATGCATATTGCTTCACATGCTCAAAAGAAACTTGTCCCACATGGTAGGTCTTTTCCTTTTAAAAAAGTGGAATACCTATACATATTAGCAAAACCAACCTTAATCCCAACCAACAAAAAGTCTATAGTGGTATACACTAAAGAAAGTACATATAGCGATTTGTCTCTGCTTGGTTCTTTTCAATATATCAAGTTAAAGTACATTGATGATTGATCGATTTAAAGGATATGATACAAGTTGAAGTATATGCATTTTCAGGAATATTAAGAATTGAAAAAAATATTGGTCAAGAATACCAAAGAGTTATTACTCATTACCATACCTTACAATCATCACTACCAGAAACCAGCATTGAGGGATCTGTACGAGAAAAATCAACACTCCAAGCACGTTTTTCATGTTCTTCATACTCCATTACACTCTGCACAAAGTTTGGGCATATTTATTGAATGAACAATGATAAAATATCGAGTCAAGGATATTATTTGTCTTGATAGAAAATATACACGGAAAAAAATATAAATCCAATACCTGCCTAGTTGTAACATCCCAAACAGTTACTATTCCATCATAGTCGCTACTAGCTATCTGATTCTTAGCAAACTTGTTCCAACTCAAACAACTTAGTTTAGAACGTGTTGACATCTCCACAACAGGGCAGTGCACATCTGCAGGGTCATTCAGAACCTAGCAACAGACAGGACAGGCACAGGCAGAGAACAGAATACTTAGACCAACATAAGCAACAAATCCTTTAGCAGGACAAGTACCATTATCTTATCTTTTTACTATGCCTATATGTAGCAAATAGAACTATCCTCTTATAAATGTGGAACCATAATGGTCAAGGCGGCTAGGCGCAAGGTCGGGCCTTGACCCTAGGCGCGTCTGAGGCACAAGATCAAGCCTTGGCGAACTCAAAGCGCAAGGTTGCGCCTTGGAGCCTAGGCGCCCCTTCAACTACTATGTGTGGAACATAAATGGAAGGAAAACAGTTATGTTTTCAACAATTAAAGTTGCTTTTGAGATAGATGAGCAGTTTAATATCGTAATGTTATATATACACACACGTGTGCGCGCACGTGCGCACACACGTGTGCGCGCACGTGCGCACACACACACACATATATATCCACCCATTCTATATGAAACCAAAGATTTTCAATATTGCAAAAGAAGATCAATTCTTATTTGGTGATACGTTCCACTTTCTACGGCATGATTTTGAGAGTGCGTCAATGATAAATTTATAATGTACTGAGAAAAATAAATACCCAACAGTTTGGATCTTTGTTATAAAGAATATTTTTAGCCAATTGACCAAAATAATAACAAGGTCTGCATTGCTTATCAATTTTTATCAAATCTCCTAATTTTGTTCTCCTCCATACATTGACCCTACAAATTTGTTTCAATTTTACCATTGCCCAAGGCCCTGATTACTACCAAGAAGGGGTACATTAAAATTTTGTTTACAAGTTCTACCTATTGGTAAAAAAAATAATGAACAATTATAGATAATAAGAAGCTTAATAATGAGGTTGAGTCGAACTTATCTAGCTAGCATAGGAGTAAGTTCTTGCACAGAAATTAAAGACTTAGCTATTGTTTGTTTCAAGGAAAATATTCTTCCTTGTCTTCTAGTTTTCATAAATCAAACGAAAAATAATTTCCAAGGCAAGCATTTGAAAACAATGCAAATTAGATTTCCCTTTTAGTTAATATTGAAGTTGAAGAAGAAGAAGACACCAAAACAACATTAACTGTGTTCACCTGCCCTAAGTCATTCTCTTCTGCAATACTATACACTTATACACCGATCCGAACAAGGAAACATGTTAGTTCTCAAAATATTTTTCTTACGAAATTATTTCAATAAGATAAACGAAGCTTAAATTTAACAAATTATGCATGTGTTGAATATTTTCGTGAAATGTTAAAAGAAACCTATTTCAGTTTTTACCATGGAAAAGTCGAAAACCTTGATCCGCCTAGAAACTCCAGCAGTAGCAAACAGTTCATCATCACGGTCAAATTCTATGCTGCAATACATTGTTTTCAGAAGATGAGTTTCAGCAGATATAATATAACCATTGAAGAAAGCACTGCAAGCTCAAGAGCCACCACTTGTGAATATTGTTTGTTGATGGCATTGGTATTTAGGTGGGAAGGGATTAACAACAAAATTTTAGTATTAAAATGTCATCTCTTTGTGCAAAAAGAGAATGTATTTATTATACATAAAAAATGTATCAAAACAACAATTATATCGATCAACTTACCTTGACACTATATTGGCTGAGTGAAATATATCCCCATGCCTGAGCTCCGCAATAACCCTTAACCGACTGGTTGACATAGAAAAAAAAATGGAAATAAATCAAATCACATGAACTGATATAAAACCATGACGATTATCAACTAAAATAATATGCATGAGGTATAAGTGTTTATGAGTTTATGATTATCTATACCTGTACTGAGTGAACGTACGGAGAACAGATTGAAAATCTGCAAGGCCAGAGCTATAGCCTTCTCTCCGTATGACGTTTTTATCCCTTTCTTGGTGGCTTTGAGGTTGGTTTGCCATCTGGCGACGTTTCTGTAGGTAACAATCTTGCAGGTCACTGAACTGTAGCAACACCAAGATGTTAATCAATCTACTGAGAGAAAAAGGATCTAGCTAATCCATTTCAGTAAATTCAACTCTTTACTAAATCATAGGCAATAAATAACTCATACTGCTTCCCAGTGGGGTTAACAGTGATGAAACTTTTCTAGTATTGATTACGCAAAGAAAATAAATATTCAATGTGAATCCTGAAATTAACTCATACAGCCAGTAGGGTTAATAGTGATGAAAATTTTCTAGTATTGATTATACGCAGAAAATAAATATTCCATGTGAACCCTGAAATTTCATAATTTTTAAGCCCCTGAACTTTGAACGTTGCTGCTACGGAGCCTCTCAATTTCAAATGTGTAAAATTATGCTGTTGAACTTTATGCAATTAAATCCTTTAACTCCAAATTGTATTTATCATATTGAACCCATGTACAAATCCATTAGCCCAACCATTTCTATAAAATTGTCTCGCACTTTAAATATGTTAATAATAGGTTCAATACGTTTCAATGCCAGGGCAAGACAAAACAAATGTGAAATTGAGGGGCTCTTCTTAGAAACCAATGCACAAAGTTCAAAAGTTTAAAATTTATATTTTGCCAATGGAAATTCAAGACCACCCACAAGAAGAGTCAGGCAATGCAGCATCAACCAGAACATCATCGATATCGATTTCTAATAAAGTCTACCAATGTGATTAGCAGCCCTGCCCCCACCACCCACTAAACCCAATATATCCTAAAAATGAAATTGAAATTTCTCAAATTTGCATAAATTTAAGATTTCTCTGCAGCTGAACAAATTAAGGATCACTAACCTGTGTATGAACCCGCTTCTTCCTTACCACAGCTGACTGACTATATTGTGAATCAGACCCAACAAAAGGATCCTTTCTCTGATGCGCATTGGAACTTACTTGTTTACTGTCTATTTTCTTGATCGGATGACTCCCAACAGTCATTCCTTTCAGATTAAAGTAATTGCTGATGATAACACTATTACTCTTATCTATGGGAGGACACAGTTTTCTTCCACTAGGATCATCTTCCAAAATACTCAATTTCATGTTATATTTATCCTTAGCATGGTATAAATCGATTATATGTTTCTCTACAGCCTCTATATCCTCCTTAATATACTGGAGATCATTTAGCACCTACAAAAAGAAAAGAGATGCATAAGTAATTCTTTTATACAATCCTTATAACTAATATTGCGATAAATAAAGACATTGAAGACAATTGAATTGATAGTACAGAAAAGGAATAGCAAACCCCAAGAACTATCATCTAACTCTAACCAGTAAGGCTTGGATGTCGAAACATAACAGGAAAACACTATATTCCTCACATATTTAAATGGTGACATTTGTTGAAATCTTTAACGATTTACCTCATTCAATTCATCAACTTTTTGCTTATGCAAATGCTGCAAAAAGTCAAATAATATTTGCATATTTCTCTCAGCTTCTTCCTGTTCCATTTTTCTCTTCTTCTCTGTAAGTTGGGACATGAGAGAATCCAGCTCCTTGATTGAAATTTCCAAACCCTGACTAAGGATCACAAGAATATGTCACATAAACAGATAAGCAACTCATCTAATGCTAGTTTATTGGTTCATTAAACAATATGTTCAAGGAAAAGCTTAAAGTTGAAAATTAAGATAGAAAGAGAAGCACGTATTATTTTCTTTTGCTTTTCAAGTGTATATATATATATATATACAATCATTATTTTTCCATATCTGAAAAGGCATAGTCTTCATAAGGCAAGCATTTAAGAAACCAAAATTTCAATTGCATGAAAATCTAGAATTCATTTACAGGAACTACAATAATTCAATCAATTCCAACTACCAAGATTTCTCTAAAGAGGAACTACAATCTCAAAACCTCCTCTACTACAATAAAATCTCCGATCAACTGAAAAATATCCAAATCCAAAATGACTTTGGACAGCTTGGAGCAACGAAAAACCAAAGCCATGCATAACTATCTGGTGGAAACAACGGAGTAGATAAAATTCAACAACTGACCTGTTGTAGTGCTCGTTGAAAGTGCTCAACCGGAGAGGCATGTTTTGAAACTTGGCGAGCAGAAGCCTTCTTCAGTAGCTACAAATGTAGTACAAAGAAACCGTTTATCAACAAGCAGCATTTCGAAATACATAATTTCAAAATATTAAACTGCAGTGAGACTATCAAATGTAAAGGCAATTTTTGTTCAATTTCGACTGCAAGTGAGAAGGAGAACTAAATCCTAAAACCAAATTTCACAACTATAATCCGGGAAAAAAAAAGTTGAATATAGATTATAAGAAAAAAAGAAATGAAACCTTCTGCAGTAAGAAATTAGGGAATAGATGATCGCGGCTGCTTGTGAGATAATGGCCGCAGCAAGGACAATCCCTCTTGTTGCCGAGGTGAGTAATAATGCACATATAGCAAAAACTATGGCCACAAGAAGTAAGAAAGGCGTCTTTAATAATCTGCATGCATATCGGGCAAAGGAAATCCTTATCCAACTCCGATATTCCAGATTCCTCCTCCTCCGGCTGAGAAGTATGCTCAGGAAAACCACCGACCGCCGCCGCCGAGGTAGAGGAGGATCGTTTTAACTCAGAATTGACCGCCGGAACCACGGGCCCCGTTGATAAATCTGCCATGAGCGAATTTACAGAGTAATGTATCGTAATTCAAGTGAAGTGGTTGTGCGAAATCAAATCGCAAATGGAAAGAAGAGAAGAGAGAAAGAAGAAAGGCGGGGTCCATTATGCGAGAGTTTATGAGGGAGAGAATCCTCCACGTTATATTTGCTTTTGTGCCCACTGGAAGTGGAAACTAATCCTTCACTTTTCTGCGTTTAATCACCGTTTTTGTTAATTATTTATTTTCACCGTG